>BQMZ01000430.1:0-167617 GCA_036984285.1 Chlamydomonas sp. KOR1
CACACACATGAAGTCAACGACAGTGCAAACCATGTGCCTGAGCGCCTGCTTGTCAGCGATGCCATCAGCACAATGACACGGTGCTGCAATCATAGGCTGCAACTGCACCCTCATCGACGGAAGCAGGTACAAGAACACCAGCGCACGTACAAGAGCATCTCTCTCTCTGTCGTGAGGCCAAAAAGCGAATGACTCTGCACCCGCTCACCTGCCGTCCACGCCCCACCACCGCGTCCGTGCATCCGTGCCGGCCGCGGCCCCAAGCCCGCCGCCCGCTGCTCCCCAACCAGCGGCCGCCGCCCCTGTGCGCAAAGACTGCACGGCGTAGCCCCCGTGTGTTAGCTGCTGGTCCCACACCGTGGAGGCCTGGGACCGAGGGGAGCTGTCCGGGTCATGCTCCTGCTCCTCACCATACACCCAAACCCTCCGCGTGGCTACCACAGCCGGCGCCTTGGCAGCGCTGGCGCCGCCATCCAGCGCCGCGGAGGCTGCGGCAGCGGCTGCCGCTGCCGCCGCCGCAACCACGGCCTCCGCCACTGCTGCCGCCGCGGCGGCGGCCTTGCACGGCATCAGGCGCGCGGACCTTGCTGCTGCCCCGTGTGCTCCCTCCATGCCCTCCACGCCTCCGGGCAGCAAACGGTCGTACCCGTGGCGCGAATGATGTATGGGCTGGTGCTGGGCTTGGTACGTCCTGTGCTGCTGCTCCGCCAGGGGAGCCATCGGGCCGTTGTGTGTGTGCCCCCGCGGCTCCTGCGTCACCAGCCTCGGCATGGCGGCCCAGTAGGGCAGCTCCGGCTGCGCGCCTCCCGTTGCACCGTCAGAGGACGCGGGCGCACACGCCGAGCCCAGCCCACACCCCGCCAGCTGCTGCAGCTGCTCGGGCCGCACCAGTGCCAGCGGCAGGGGCAGCGGCGGAAAGGCCGCCGTCAGGTCGGAGCCGGGATCAGCTGCCGCTGCCGCCGCCGCCAGGGCGGCGAGAACCGCTGGAGGCGGAAGGGGCTCAGCGGCGGCCTCGGCATAGCGCGGTGCGGGAGGCCGTGCACTGGGCTGCGGCTCGTGAGCCCTGGAGCTGCTGGTTTGGTGGTGGTGGAGGTGCGCTGGGGACACCGGCTGGGGGACAAGGGAGTCCCCGAGCGCCCGAGGGCCCGATGCGGAGGCAGCAGCGGCGGCCACAGCGGACAGGCAGCCTGGGCAGGCTGAGTGGTGGTCATGCCCAGCGACTGGGGCCGTGGCGCCGCTGCCTGCATGGGGCGAAATTGGAGCCTGCAGATCGCCCGCAGCGCTGTCCTGCATTGCGCTCGCAGCCGCAAACGGGGAGACGAGCGGGCAGGGCCCTACCCGTACCACAGCAGCTGCGCCCGCCTGCTGCTGCTGCTGCTCCTGGTGCGCGGGAGTTGCTTCCGCACGCAGGACATCCTGCAGCTTGTGTCGGGCTGTCTTTCGCTGCGGCCTGCCCCGCGCTTGCTGCTGCGCGCTGCTCTGCTCCAGCTGCTGTTGTTGCTTCCGCTGATGCAGGCGCTCACGCCGCGTCAGGCGCCAGTTGCGCAGCGCGCCATGCACCGGCAGGCGCGCAGGGCTGGGGCTCGGGCTGGCATTGCTGCTGCTGGCATTTCCGGCCCACAGCCGGTCCACCATGGAAGGTGACAGGCCTTGGAAGCAGCCCTCGTCGCTGCCGCTGCTGCAGCTGCTGTGCGCTGTGCTGGGGGCCTCGCTGTTCTGGGGTTGGCTGCCACCCGTGTGGGACGCAGCCGGAGCGGCTGCGGTGCTGCCCGGCCTTGTGGGCCGTGTAGGTGGAGCTGTCCCTGTCGTTGACGCGGCGGACTCTGCCCCCTGCTTGGCCTGCTGCTTTCCAGCGTCTGCAGCGTCAACCTTGCAGTGTTGGTGCGCTCGTATTTGCGGCTTATGCTGCTGCTTCAGAGGGCCGGAAGTGCCCGAGGGCTCACGGGAAGGGATGCGGAGGCGCAGGCCGGGAATAGGGCTTGGGACCACGTGTGAGTCGATTATCTGCATTTCTGGGCCCGGGGTGACGCCTTGCCGCAGTGCCGCAGATAGCCCACCGGGAGCCCGCCGCCGGGAGGGTGCGGTAGGGCCGCCTGGCGAAGTGAAAAGCTGAGCGGGCAAGCCTGACGCGGCAGCGGTTGGCAAGGTCTCCGAGTAGGCACGCGGCCTCTCGACCACCGAGCAATCTTTGCTCATCAAGCACCAAGAACCCGTTGCAGGCGCGGCGAGTCCGCAATCGCTTGTCGAGTCCCTGGTGCCGGGCGACCCCGGGCCGGAAACACTGATGCGCGGGCTGCCACTCTCCCGACTTCGATGTGTGAGCTGGCATGTTGTCTCGCTGCCGGGACTTCCGGTCAGCGTGCAGGTTCCTGATACGTCACCAGCGCCCGCGCGGGCTTGGCCGCCCGTGCCAGCATCACCTTCATGCTGACTCGACGCAGTATATACGACGATACATGGGAAACCCGTCAGGGCGCCCACGTCGACCGCTGTTTCAGTGAGCATTTAGCGCGCCGAGGCGCGCGAGCTTCCAAGGTAAACAGTCAGACGCCTTATACGATAGTCCTATAGTGAGAGAGCGGCAATAGATTGACCTTGTGTGCTCGAGGCAGAGTAACACTGACGAGTGACGACAACGTTGGTGCCGCAACGCCGCTACGGCAAACCCAGCCTTCAAGCGCTATGTGCCCTACGTGACAAAAGTTGACAGCAAATTCGTCCCTCACACTTAAGAGCAAACGTGCCGCGAAACTCAAGCCCAAGCTACGAGGCCTCTCTGCTGCCGCAATGGTTCGATCGGGGCAATGTGCAAGCGGTAACTCGCCTTTTCGCACGAATGGAGAGCCGAGTAACTGCTAAACTGCTGCAGTGCTGCCGTCGAGTAGGTTTTGCAGCAGTTAGCGTGGCGCTTTGCTGCACGTAAACTCGTATCCAAGAGTTTTAACTACAATGTCGAGAAATGCTCAAGGCTGAAGTCGTTGAGGTTTATTAGGACTTCCCCCGCACGGCCTGGTTCCGGTTCCGACGGCCTACGGTACGAGGTTGATAGCTTCTGGGTTCAGCCAATCAGACGTTGACAATCTTGGTACTCCATTGATAATACGTTGGGCACAGCGTGTGTCTCTACACGTCGACAGGCGATCGGCGGCGGGCCACTAGGCCGATCTGCCAAATCCGCCCATGCCACAGCCTTCTCCTTGCCGCCCGAGCCCCTGACGCTCCACAACTCGGTATTCCGCTCATCATGAAAGGCAACAGCCCGCATGAACGGCGTAGGTGGCGAGTGTTTCCTGTTAAGGGAAGACCCGTTCTGTTGCTCAGCACGCGGCGGTCTCAACTTGTGTCCATACTCAGTGAATACCTCCTGGACCGTTACTGCGTTTTCCAAAAGCAAGTAGCAGGTGCTTGGACTGCTTGCCCAGGGAGCCAGGGTGGCCAGTTCACAGGTACGATATGGATTCTTGCAAGTGTAGCAACCCTCTCTTGCTGTTTACCCAGCACTACACGCGCAATACGCAACCCTCAAGGACGGTACCAGATTGCATCTTTCCAACGCAAAAACTTCGAAGCAGTTGCACACGTCGCTGCATTGTGACATCAAATCGCACGCGCAATTCCTGAGTGTCGGTTTGAATTGCATCCGAGTTCCGAGATCCAACAGTAAACAGCCTTCAGTACCACATACTGGCTGAACTGCCTTCACTGCCTTCCAGCCTGCACCTGCCTGCACAGCGACAAAACCACATTCGCCTGCACAATGACCAAACTTCATTCACCCAAGATGCCGAGGCTCATATTGGAAGCGGTGACCCACTTACGTCCTGCTCTTCTCTCATTCTGGACGGCCTCGCCGTCGCATGTACCCAGATCGTGTTGCACGACTAGCCCCCCAACAAGCGCACACAAAACGGCGCCGTACATTCTGGTCCAGTCTAAAATCCCAGCCATGGCGCAGTACATATACCGCCCCTCAAAAAATGCAGTCTCTCCCGTCCATGCATTTGTGGCCACTTGATCGGCCGACAATCCCCCGGAGAGCACATTCCATCTGCCCAGCACACGCAGCGCTCGTGAGCTGCCCGCAGAGTCCCGAAGTACTTTGCGCAACCAGGGTCGCTTCCCACACAGCATGACCGCAAGCATCAACATCCTCCGGTATAACGGTACCCAAAATAAACCCGACGGACATGATACCTGTGACTTGCTTGCAAGTACAGACTAACATGTGTTGAGGCTTGACCACGATGCAGATTGCGCTGCTCAAACACTCGCCCAGAGAGCCACCTAGTATGTTGCCACACGCGCGCGCATACATACCAATGATTCCAGACACGATACGTTTTGCACCAGGAACGCCCCACACCCCATGCTGATACCCAACTCAATGGCCCACGCACCTTATCATTTACAGCTACCTCCTCCTCCTAAAGCACAACCTCAGCTGCAGGTGCCGGACCGGCCCGCTTCCACCAGCCCAGCTCCTTCACGAGTCCTGCTTGGGGGCCCCCGCGCTCTTGCTGGTGCGCTTGAACAGGCGCGACAGTTTGGAGCCCTTCTTGGATGCCTTGTCCTGAAGGTACACTGGCGCAGAGGACGCCACGGACACCTGGTCCGTGTCCTGCCCGCCCACCATGCCGCCCTCCCTGCCGCCAGTGGCCATCAGCACGCTGCTACCCCCAGCCCCCACATCCCCATGCGCCCCGGATGCGATGTGGCTCTGCGAGGCGCCCGCCGAGCCACCTCTGGAAGCCAACAGGTGCGTCTGCAACTGATGCTGCGGCGGCGGCGGCACATGGGCCTGCTGCTGCTGCGGCAACATATGGTGGTGCTGGTGCTGGTGTGCCCCGCCAACCGAGGCCAATGCGTCCAGCTGGTGCCGCATCGCCGCCAGCTCGCTGCGCAGGGCCCGAATCTGCGGCTCGGCTGCCGCCAGCTCCGCCTCCTGGCCCATGGCAAAGCCCGCCATGTAGTAGTTACCGGACGTTGGGTCCAGCGCGCTGTTACCGTGGCTGCCGCCACCTTGCGCCGCCGCTGCAGCCGCAGCGGCCGTGGAACCCAGCATATTCACCGCACCCACGTGCGGGTTGCCGCCTCCAGGCACTACCGGCGCCGGCCGCGGCGCCCCAGGCGTGTTACCGTAGATATAAGACCCGCTGTTGAGCGTGGACGGATTGAAGCCGCTGCTGCCAGCGAGCACGAACGCGTTCGCGCCGTGCGAGTGTGAGGGGTCGTGCACGCTGCCGCCGCCGGCCCTTGAGGCGGCAGCAGCATGGAGGTTGAACGGCAGGCCCAGGTTCAGGCTGACGTTGCTGGCGTCCTGACCGTGGGAACTGGTGCCTGGGTTGCTGGTCATGCCCCGAATGACGTCGGGCGGTGCGCCGCCGGCCCCGCGCCCCTGCCCTCCGCTGCCCGCGGTTGCAGCACTCTGGCCCGTGCTGCCTCCCCCAACGTTCTGCCGCATCAGCTCCATATCTAGCCCGAACGTGTGACTCAGCACACGCGACGGGCCACGGGAGGCCACGCCCGGCAGGTGCCCCGACTGCTGGCTGTAGATGCTCAGCCCACCCGCAGCCAGGCTGACGGACATGCTCGAAGGGCCCTGCGACCCGCCTGGGCCGTGCGCTGGCACGTCCACGGATGCAGCTGGCGAGCCGGTGCCCTTGGCCATCAGCCCAACGCCCCCGGCCGCGGGCTGGAAGCCGCCGCTGCCCGTGGTCCCGTTGGTGCCCGTGGTGACGGACCCCGTGCCCGTGCCTGTGCCCGTGCTGGGACCGGAAGGGCCGTGCACAGGGCGGCGCATGGAGCCGGGGGGCGTGCCGGTTGCGACGGACACGGACACAGAAGCCTTGTCGCTGTCGTCCATGGGCGGGGGCGGGTGCGCGTGGGAGCCAGGGCCGCGCATGTGGTTGTCGTACAGCAGCTGCGGCGGCAGGTACTGGTATGACAGGGGGTGCGCCTCCACTAGCCACAGGCGCTTCAGGCCTGGCGGCACGGGCGCGGTGTCGGGCGAGGCGGACAGCGCGGACGCCGCCGCCACCGCCGCGTCGGCCATCGGCACGTGGTCGGGCAGCTCTAGGAAGAGCGGGCCGCGGATGTCGGCCGTGGCGCCGCTGGCGCGCAGGTGCTGTGCTTCCACGTCGGGGGTGACGATAGTCATGGGGGGCGAGCGGCGGGCCAGGTCGAGCAGCTCCGCCAGGATGGGGCCAAAGTACAGGACGTTGGAGGTGGCGGCGGTGCCCGGGCCGGGCACCTGGTGCGCCGTGAGCGTGCCAAGTGCCAGCGCCTGCTGCAGCTGCAGGCAGGTGGTGGTTCCGGGCACGGGGATCATGGTGGCGGCCTCCAGGAGCGCCCGGCCCAGGCGGTGCAGAGACGCCAGGCGGAGGCCGGGGCCGGCGCCGGATGCCTCCATGCCACCGGAAGCTTGGCGTGACAGGGGGCCTGTGGTGCCGGGGGGCGGCAGCACGGCCGCCGCCAGCACGCCGCTGGAGGCCTCGATACGCACCGCGCCGTGCACGGACACCACGCGCTCGAAGGCGGACAGCAGCTGCGCGGAGACCGCCGCCATCTCCGCCGGCAGCAGCATGTTGCACAGGCCCCCAAAGTCCGCTACCGCGACCACCAACACCGCGGTCGCGGGTAGCGTGGCGACACCGTCGGCGGCGGTGGCAGCCTCTTCGTATGGCTCCTGACGCGCAGAGGCCGCGCGTGAGGGGTCGCCACTGCTGCCCACGGGTGCACCCGCGGCGGTCAGGGCGGCGGCGGGGGCGTGCGCGGTGCCGTGGGATGCGTCGTTGGTGGGCGTGGCGTGGACCGGGGCATCGCCGATGTGCAGGCCGGAGCTGCTGCGGCCGAGGGAGTCCTGGTGGCGGGCGCGGAGGTTGAGGCGGATGCGGGCCAGCAGCTCGTTGCGCCTGAGGAGGGTAGGGCAGCCAGGGTTAGACCAAAAGGATTTTGGCTGCATGACTGCCACGGGCATGGACGGAAGTTGCGAGATGCGAACGACGGGCTTTGCAACAAGGCCATACGCGCCGGTACGGTAGTAGAGTTGAGCATCGCAGTCCCGTGTGTTGCTACCGCTCACCTGAAGGGCTTGGTGACGTAGGTGTTGGCGCCGCACATGAGACCCTCCACCACCGCGCTCTCGTTGTGGCGCGCGGACAGCATCAGCACCGGGACCTGCACAACACGCACGGCATGGCAGCCTATATTACAATGTACAAACTGGCTCGACTGGAACGGTACTACACGCAGCACCAACTACACCGCATCGCGGCACACAGTATCAGGGCATCAGCCTTAGCATCACGCGGGATGAAGATCAGCCGACATCCAAGGGGGCGAAATGAACAGCTGAAGCTTCAAAAGAAGCGCACACGCTGTGGCCCGGGAGTGCCAACAAGCTATACCTTCCAAACCAACCCCCGCACCTGCTGCTTGTTGTACATCTGGCGGATGGCCCTGCACACGTCGAAGCCGCTCATGTCGGGCAGCGAGCAGTCCAGCAGCACCAGGTCGGGCGGGATGCCGCCGTTGTTGGGCCCCACCACGTAGGCCAGACCCTGAGCGCCTGTGCCCGCCTGCGGGCCACACGACAGAAACAGAGGCGAGGGGCACGTCGGTGCAGGGTAGCGGGTTAGGGCAGGGACAGGGGCGAGGCGGGGGCAGGCCCTGTGCCCAGGTGCCGGTCTGAGGAGAGGTGGTACAGGAGCGTGCGGACTGGTGACCGAGGGTGCAGCAGTAAAGGCCGCAGTAAAGGCCACAGGCAGTGCAGCGGCGCATGCCCTACGTCCAACAGTTGGTGTGTGCAATGGACACCCAGGGATCTTCATGTACAAATCCACCTGCGCGTGACAACGAAGCAACTGCCGGACTGGATGAACTTCTGGCCGCATCCGCACCACCGTTGCGCACCCACAGGGCCCACACCCCGCTCACCCGCAGGTACTTGTAGTTCTGGCTGGTGAGCATGCCCTGCAGCACCATCTGATTGACCTCGTCATCGTCAATACACAGGATGACGCGCTGGTCTCTCTGGCGGTGGCCCACACCGCCAGGGCCGCCGCCGCCGCCCAGCGCCGCCCCACCGCGCTCGTCCGCACCCACACCTCCCACGCCGCCGCCTCCACCACGCGCCAACGTGCTGTCCGTTCCATGGCCGCTATCCAACAGCGTGTTGAGGTTGGCACTGGCGTTGTCGCCGTGGTTGCTGTTAACGGCTGCAGCAGCGGCGCGCGCGGCGGCAACGGCGGCGGCTGCGGGGGAGACGCCGCCAGGGGCAGAGGCGGCGGCGGTCAGGCGCCCCTCCGCCGGTAGGTCGCTGTACGAGCTCAGCGTGTCCATCCCGGAAGCTGCGCGGGGAGTAACCAGGGAGCAAGGTGTAAAGGTTAAACGCCAAGGTGGCCGCCAACATGCCCGCGAGCATCCCGCTCGATGCCTTTGGGGAGGTTGCTGGTTACGTGGTTACTTGAGGTTGCACGAGAGGGTTCCGGCGGGGTGGAGGTAACCTCGTTGTTCGCTGCTGGCTGCTTGTACAAGGCGTGCAACCCACCTTCCGCCTGCTCCCACTCGCCGTACGCCAGCTGCGCCCGGATGCGCGCCAGCAGCTCGTTGCGCTTGAAGGGCTTGGTCACGTAGTCGTCTGCGCCTAAGTCCAAGCCACACACCACGTGCTCCTCCTCCGTCTGCGAGCGGTAGGAGGGGAGAGAAACCCAATTGCAGCCGTGCAGAGCGTGCCCGCGCATCTGTGACCTACGTCGCGCCCGCACTGCCGTTCCGCAATGCGCACCAAGAGGACTCGCCCGCTCCGTCCCTCCTGCCAACCTACGAGCGTCCTTATGCTGTCCCGGGCCCAGCCCTTCTACACAGGGCGCCCACCTGTGCCGATCACGGGAGGTTCCTTCAATATTATAAACAAAGCTTCAAGGCTCCTGGAACCCCCCCTACCTGCGCCGACACCATGATGATGGGCAGGTGCGTGTTGGGCGTCATTGCGCGCAGCCGCTGCAGCACTTCGTACCTGCACGCACGGGGCGGCATGCAAACAAGCAGAAGTTCAGATCACGCATACACAATGCAAACAAGCAGAAGTTCAGATCACGCATACACAATGCAAACAAGCAGAAGGTCAAATCACGCATACACAATGCAAACAAGCAGAAGTTCAGATCACGCATACGTCCTGCCCATTGTTACACATCGGCGGAACGAAAGGGCCCGTCAGCTCCCTACCGGTCAAACCAATCAGGGGCATAGGCCGTTGGCCGTGTCCCCCACCCATCATGACCACCAACAGCACCCCAGTCCCGGCCGTGCCTCAATTGGTACCTTGCTGCTAGTGGGAGCATGGGGTGTACGCGTCCGTCCGTCTCTGGCACCAATCAGTTCAGACGCTACCCCGCCCTGGCCATGCCTGAACTGGTAACGTACTAGGAGTAGGGATACCAGCAACGTTGATGCCCACAGCCAATCCACCCACCCGTCCATCTCAGGCATCATGCAATCCAGCAGCACCAGGTCGGGCAGGGCAGGCGAGGCGGCCACGTAGCGCAGCGCCTCGGGGCCAGAGGACACCGTCACCACCTCGTAACCTGTGGTCACAGAGTTAAAAGGTGTGAGGGCAGCGCTAGCAGGAGCAGAACAAGCCCCCGCCTAGCCTGTCAGCCGCCGAGGGGGTCAGGGCGCATCGGGTTCGTAGCGTTCAGAAGCTGCACACGCGCGGCATGCCATGGTGGGCTAAGGCGTTCCGAGGGCATGCAGAGAGCAACGAGTCGGACCGCCAACAAGGGTGCCATGCGGTCATGCGCTGGTGCGGAAACGTGCGGGCCCGACTGCGCAGATTGTAGGACAAGGGCCCCTGCCGCCACCCCCTTCCCACCTGTGCTGCCCAGCAGGCTCTTGATGACGTTCTGGTTGACCATGTCGTCGTCCACGGACAGCAGCAGGAAGCGCTTGTACATGGTGAAGTGGAAGGGCTTGGGGCCTGAAGCACGAGGAGGAGAGTAACAGGACTGTTAAGCGGGCTGGCTGGCATGTGCTCCGGACAAACAAACCCGTCCATGTCATGCCCCTTCGCGACGCATGAGCGGTGCGGACAAGGCAAGCACCCTCCAAAACACACGCATTCCCTCTGTAAAATGTGGACCCGCGCACGTGCGCGGCCACCGAGACGAGTTCCGATGCCCACTAGGACCCACCCCCAATATTATTATTCCCTGGCCCACCGTGCACAATCTTGTTGTCACCCTGGAGCTTAGCCGACCCTGCAGGCAGCACCGCTGTCGCCCCCTCCCCTTCCTCCTCCAGCTCTCCCATGCCGTTAATGCTGTCCCCCGGCCCGCCACGGCCAAGGCCGCTGCGGCTCGGACCCCCGGCCACCACCATGCCGCCCTATAGGAATTGGTGCGTGAAGGGCGAGGAAACAGTGGAAGGCGTCAGTGGAAGACAAAGGTGAATCCTGAACGCGAGAAGCAAGTCGGTCCGAAGGCGGTCACTAGGCGAAGGCGAGCCATAGCGATAGACGGGACGTACTCACGTGGGAGATGGTGCGTGCGCGGGAGCCCGGCGCGGAAGAGGTGAAGCTGCTGTCTGTGGGGATGGCCAGGCTGGAGTCGCGCGCGGGCGTGGCGTAGGGGCGGGAGCTGGCCAGGGCGGACAGCTCGGCGGCGTTGTACGGCAGCTCGCCTGTACGGCAGATGTAAGCATGGCCGGGAACAGTCAGTCGTGGACGGTAGTCGACCGTGAGAAACAAGCCATGCGGTAGCTCAGAGCCAGTACAACATATGTTTTTCTGTGGGTGCACCCTTTGCAGGTACGAAGCAGGTACAACGTACCGTACTGCTCGAGCTCCGCGTCCGGCGGCGGTACACCGGGGCGGCCGGCCGCGGCCTGGCCGCCCCTCCGGGCCAGCTCGCTGCTGCTGACCACGGTGCTGTCGTCGTCGGCCTCGGTGGTGTTCGTGCCGGGCCCCACGCGCGGGGACACATTGCCCACCGTCGCCGGCGCGCCGCTGCCGCTGCCAGAGACCGAGGGCACGGCGCCGCCGCCGCCGGCGTCGCCGCCGCTGCCGCCGGCAATGCTGCCGTTGGCGCGGGCGGCGGCGGCTCGGCCCTCCTCGAGCGACTCGCGCCCCAGAGCCCTGCCGCGAGCATTAATGCACTTTCTTAACCCGATAAATCCACATGTGCCGTGCTTCTTAGGAGTGCATACAGGTCCATAGACCATCTTTATGATGTCGGGCCAATTATGTTCTGTGGAGGTTCGCAGCAGTGACGTTCGCGAGGCCCTTGTCCGGGCGTCGGCCCCCTCACCTGACGAGCGGCAGCGTGAAGGTGAAGGCCGAGCCCTTGCCCTCGATGGAGGACACGTTGATGGTGCCGCCGTGCGCCTTAACCAGCTCCTGCAAAGCATGGGCAGCATCAGGGTTACCGCAGTATGCAGCATGGGTACGCGAAAAACGCGAGGAAACCGTGTGAGTCGTCAGGCAAGCATGGAAGAGCTGGTGCCTGCAGGGCTACTGCAGCCCTCCGGCGCTCTGTGCCTAACCCGAGCGCCGTGACCTACTGCGTTGCCCTTTCTCGACCATCCATCACCGCCGCTTACGTGCAAGCGTGTACTCAGCTCCGCACACATCGCCGCCTTACGACACAGCCTGAATTTCATGTCCTACCCTGCCCTACCCAATCCACAAACGACATCCACGTTTCAGGCACCATCTCTTCCCCCATACTGTATCGGATCTGCTCCACGCACCTGCACGATGTTGAGCCCCAGGCCGAAGCCACCGTACTTGCGGCTGATGGACATGTCCACCTGGGCAGGAAAGGGAGCGTAACACCCCAGTTCAGAGCCTTCACCAAGGAGGGCTGCTGCTTGGCCTGTCAGAGGCGCCCTTCCTGAACAGCACCCCATGTGAGGCCACCTGTGAGCTTCACACCGTGATGGCGTTTGGCCTGCTTCTCAAATCCGGCCGAGCGATTCGCCCCACAAGTCGCAAACCCAGGCCGCTCGTGTCATACCTGCTCAAAGGGCAGGAAGATTGTTGCCAGCTTGTTGCGCGGGATACCGATGCCCGTATCCGACACCGTGACTGCCACCTTGCGCCCCGCCTCCACCTGGCGCGCAGACACGCGGATCTGGCCGCGCCGCGTAAACTTGGAGGCGTTGCCCAGCAGGTTGTTCAGGATCTGGTGGGCGTCGTATGGGTGTGGGTCGTATCGGTCAGGATCAAAAGGTGATAGACTGACACGTGCACACGGCTCTCTACATGTACAGGTGGACAGGGCAGCTGGAGGCAAGCATGGTGGCTTAGGCCCCCGAGACCCCAAGCAGATCCCTTCACCTGCGCGATGCGCCCCGAGCCGCCCACAACCGCATGCGCGGCGACACGTCCATGCCATCATGCTAACCCGTCGTCTTCCCCTGCCCCTCCGGTCCCACTGTATCCCATGCAGGTGTCTGTTCCTGCGCAACGCTCCCCAAGATGCCCACCACCAGCATGCGCGGCGACGCCTCCCCTGTCCCCTCCATCATGCCCTCCCAAACCCTTCGTGCCTTACCCTGCCGGCCCGGTCCCACCGCGCCCGATGCGGGTGTCTGTCCCTGCGCAATGCCCCTCAACCTGCCCACCACCAGCATGCGCAGCGGCACCTCCCCTACATCAAGCCTTCCCTACCCCGTCGAGCCTTCCCTTACCCTTTCGGTCCCCATGCGGATGTCCTGTCCCCCACCTGCACGATGCGCCCCGAGTCCCCCACCACCAGCATGCGCGGCGGCACCAGGTTGACCAGCTGCACCTCCGTGTCCACCAGGCTGCGGGTTAGGTCCAGCACGTCGTCCACAACGTGCCGCAGCACAACCTGACAGGGCGGGGAAGCAGGGTGTCTGGTTCGGGTGCACAAAGCAAGGCCACAGTAGGTCAGGCATGTTCAAGATCCCGCCCTACGGAACTTTCACCGCCGTACCCCTAGCTCGCAAGCCGCCCAGCTGGCGGCCTCCTGCCCTGCTGTCTCCTGAGCTACTCCCACCTGAACGCCGGCCTGTCCTGAAGGGTACCCATCCCCATCCCCGTCCTGTGGTCAGTATTCAGTCGTTTCCCGCTTCCCGTTGCAGCCACTGACCTCGTCTCGCAGGCCGACTGTTTCCGATTCCCCTGTGCCCCTTTGCGGTTATCCCCATCCCCATCCTTGGGTAAGGCGTCCTGTTCCGCACAGCAGGCGGACCCACCTGCTCCTGTTTGAGCACCAGCTTGTTCTGCCTCAGCGCCGCCGCGTCCATAACGTCGTTGATCAGCGCCAGCAGCCGAGCGCCCGAGGTGCGGATGATGTAGATCTGGCGGCGCACGCCCTCGGGCAGCACGCCGCAGCAGCCAGACAGCATGCCCTCGGAGATGCCTGCGGAGCCGCAGCAACGCGTGCACAAGAGTTATAATGCACCTAACTGTACTTGGTCACAGGGTTTCGCTCTGGCGCGGGCATACGCAGGTAAGGGCGGGCGTGTCAGAGGGATGCTCGCCAACACCCGCGGGTGCTACGCAGGTAAATATCAGGTGCCCGCACCCCCATCCAGCTAGGGTGCACATCCTGACTACCGGTCCCCCTTCCGCACACACCCGGCTCACCAATGATGCCGTTCAGCGGCGTGCGCAGCTCGTGGCTGACGGACCCCTGTCCATCGAGGGTCCACATCCCCGACTACCGGTCCCCCTTGCCCCCGCATCCCCTCTCTAGCTTGCCGCTTTGCGGTAACCCCCTCACCGATGATGCCGTTCAGCGGTGTTCGCAGCTCGTGGCTGACGGAGGACATGAACCGCTCCTTCTGCTCCAGCAGCGCCTGCGGATGCCCCAATGGAAGATCACACCGTCGTTCTTCAGCCGATGGCCTTACGGTATGGCCGTGTGGTACGCAACCCTCACCCATGACCTGACCTCAGCGACACGCCGCCGTGCCGCCCACGCCCTACCAAGTACCAACCCCTGCCATGACCTCTTGACCTGCGGCCCTTTTGCGAGCTCGGGCCTTGCTGCTTTTGCCGGCCAAACACGCCCATCCCCAATCCCCAACTCTTACACCTTGACATGCCGCAAGGCCCCGTTACCTCCCACCCCCGTTCCCTTTTCCAAGGCCCCGTTTCAGGGCCCCGCTCCTGCCCCACCTGCAGCTCCGCAATGAGCTTGGCCTTGCTGCTGGTCTCGATGAAGCGCATGGCGCTCTCCCGCCGCGCCTCGATGCCCTTGAAGGAGCTGAGCATAAGTGTGGACGAGAAGAGCACCTGTGCAAAAAGGCATGGGCAGGAAGAGACGAGGCGGTATCAGGTGGCTCGATAAACGTTCGCAGGCCGGGGGGTCCACTGCATCAGCTATGTATTGGACAACGAAGGGCGGGGCGGAGCATGGGCGTCACCCTGTGGATGTGCCCTGCCCAACATGCACCCCTTGCTTCGCACAGGAATGCTTTGGGCAGCGACCACGGCGGCCGTCGCGTATGCCGTGGCATCGCGAGCCCAACACGCTGGACGTCTTTACGTGCGTGTGCAGAGGCCTCACGACCTTTACCTTGGCGCTGAAGTCGCAGCACAGCAGCATGACCTCCTCCGTCTCAACGCTGATCAGGCCCAGCACGCCCAGGTCCCACGTCACAGCGAACATGCACCACAGGCCCTGCAAGGCAAGACGTTGATACGTTGGAACGTGTGCAAGCGGCAGAGAGGCATGGCACACCAAGGTCAGCAGCAGCCGGGATCAATCCGGACGTAGCCCGCTGCGCATACTTAGTTTACACAGGCTAGTACTGCCACAAAACGCTGACTGCAACAGGCATAGCGGTGAAGCAGACTCCACATATGCGGAGATAGTGGGTCTCATGTTCCACCCACCAGGTTGAGGACGTAGATGCACAGCATGGTTAGCTGCAGGGGGCGCGTCTTGAGCTGCTCCATGGCTCTGGGTGTCGAGAGATCCGAGCCACGGAGACGAGTAGGGCCAGCCATGGGGTTGACCCGTTCGGTTGGAGCGCAGGCGACAGGACGACAGGGTGACCGGGGCGGCGATTTCGGGCAAGGGCAAGACAAGGAAACGCGGGGACAAGGGCCAGCTACCGGTCAGGAAGGGTGGTGCGGTACCGAGTGGACGGGGGGCAAGTCACAGGGGCCTCATAGGCATGGGTGCCGTGCTCTCTCGCTCTCGCTCGCTCTCACGCTCCTCGGTCCTCGCTTTCAGTCTTCGCCACCGCCTTTACGCCCTCTCCTCGTAGCAGGTCGCTGAACCCATTCCCTCTATACTACTCACTCCCGCATACCCTCTCTCGCACAGCCTTTCTTTGCCTGTTGCGGGGGGACGCACCGCCAGGCCCCACCAACCCCTGCATGTAACCATCCGGCTCCGCCACGCTCTTAACCCTAACGCTATCGGTTCATAGTGTGCCGTACCCTCGGAACAGCTGCCTCGTCCGCCACCTCTCTCAGGCTGCCGCTGACCCTACGCTCCCTCGAGCTCACTGCGCTCTCTCCTGCCCCTGCACTCTTCCTCTCCGCCCCCCTCACCCCTCTCCTCTCTCGTGCCTCACTCTCTCTCTAGACGCGCGTGCATGTCTATCATAAACGGCACAAACCCGCCAACGCAACGGAGTGCCAGCTGCTAGAACGGCACCCATGTCGGTCAGGTAGGCAATCGACTGACTGGCGGACTGACTGACGTGCACCCCGCAACGGCACCACCTCGCGTTCCCGCCACGCCCACACCCGGACCTGAATAACAGCCCAGCCCCCGATGGCATTCCAGTGTTCCACGATGCCGTAATGCGGGCCTCGTACGACTCAGCGGCCGCCATGCACCTAGGGGCACGCTTTGATCAGTGTGGGTACTGCATGGCGTGGCAACTGTCATGGGCGCAGCAAAGGCACGGACCTGCTGCTGCTGCTGCTCCTACCGGTCGTGCGGCTCTGGTCTGCCTGTGTTATAATTGTCTGCCTCAACTAGCAGCATGTCCCATGCAGGAGTGAAGGATGCGGTACAAAGCAACATCTGCGCAAATTGCATTCCTCAGCCCGCTGCCGGCCCTCCAACCCCAGGTACCCACTCTGTAAAAGCCTTGTGCATGTACGGCACCACCGGGAGCATGGCCACGTGTGTGACGATGGCCCACAGAACTGCGGGGACAGAATAAGGTATCTTTATACCAGCACAGCCCCAGCAGCGGTCCATCCAAGCATTCAGGACCCGCGCATCTTGCCGCTTAGCCCCATTGCGCCGACCCCGGCCCCCATTTCTGTTCCCAAGCGCCGGTACCACCCCCGTCCCGTGCCCCATCCCCACCATGCACAACCCAACTCAGCAGCCGTCACTGCATGTGCTCAACATCACGTACAGCCTCCTCACCGAGCACATGATTCACCAGCGACCCAGTCAGTGCTCTGTAGGCGGTTACGGCATCCAGCATATTCACGCCGTCGCATTACGTAATACTGCTACACCCCGTCGTACCTCGCTGCCAGCCTCGCGTGGCCAGCGCCGCCAGCCCCGTGATCACCATGATCTCATCAAAGAAGATGGCGGTCAGGGTCTGTCAGGAATGATGCGGCAAGTGTTACGGTGGAGGAAGGCACGAGAGCAGCGCACAGTGAGGCCGGGTGCCAAACGTGCGCTCAGACCGACCCGTGTTACGACCGCAACACCCGTAGCGGTCCAGACGCTGACAAGGACAACTGTGCACTATCAAAGCGAACAACGCAACACGTGCACGCCAGGCAGATGCACAGCAAGCTTTGAAGGTCGATGTGGATTCAGCAGGGGTCGTGCATGACCCTGCTGTGTTACCGTGCTGCTGGTCCAAAGGCAGCAGCACGGTGGATCCCCATGCTTTCCAGAGGTTCCCGAAGACGTACCTCACGCGGCGTAATAGATGTGGATATCATCTTGAGCAGCATGAGGATGGATGGCGTGGTGTGCATCCAGCAGATGTAACGCTGGGCAACCACCCTGGAGGCACGAGAGGAACACAGAAGTCAGAAGACACGGCCAGCAACAGGCGATGTGGGTCGGCTAGACGCATGCCCTGGCGGTGTGGAGTTACGTTCGACCGTGTGTTGTTAAAACACAGTGCGTGCGCGTGCGGTGCACGCCCGGCACGTGCATAGGGACATGGTGGCTGGGCCATCACCATGGCAGCAGGAAGCAGCCGCGTGCAGCAGAAAGGAGGAAAGATGGATCAGCAGGCGATGCGGATTGGCTGGATACCGGAACACAGGAGACACGCGGCGCGCAGGGACTTTGCGCAACACTCCGTCTGCACACATGCAAATGTATGCGGTGCGGTTCTAGGTAGGCTGCGTGACCACACGACCGTGACGTATAGACGGCAGATTGCTGGCACGGTGTTTGGCTGCTGTAACGTGCAGGCACGCACAGGCACACATGCAAGGTTTCGGAGGCGCCTGGGCAGCTGCAGGAGCTCTAAACGCGGCAGCCGTGGTCATTCGGGGGCGGTCACACGGCGCTCGGCACCCACGGTCTGCCCGATTCGGTGAGGATGGTGACGGGGGTGTAGAAGCGGACGAGGATGTTGGTGGTGGAGGCCATGCCCTTGATGAAGCTGTGAGGGGGAGGGGCAGCCATGTGGGTTACGCGTGAACGCGAGGAAACCACGTAAGGCGTCAGCCTGGAGTGTTAGCAGGCCGATCAGCACCCAGCGGGCATCGTATATAGCAAAAAACAGTGCTCGCAACATCGACCACGGGGTTGTTGCTCCTACGACGAGGGAGGAGCAACAACGATTACTCGTGGTGTGGTGTGCTACGGCGTAGCAGCTGACTTACGCTGGCAGGAGAACACAATCAATCTTGATGGTCTGGCGCTCAAACACGACATTCAGGATGTCGATGGCGAGGGCTGTGACGAAGATGGAGGTCGAGCGATCGTAGATGTGGGTAGGTACCTGTGGGTTGGGGAGGTGCCAGTGAGGATTTAGCGGGTTGGAACAGTCCAGGAAACCTGCAGCTATGGCCTGGACATGGGGGTTGGGTCGCACGCTGCGGTTTGTGGAAGGAAAAATAAGATGCGCTGTCGCACTGAAGCAGCTCTCCCACAAGCCCTGCACTTGGCTGCACGTCAGCAGCGCCTTGGACTACCCAGGTACTGCCTACCTCCTGACGGAGGACCTCCAGCGCAGCGGGGTCGTGTAGCCACCATCTTCCAGCAATCGTCAGCAATGTGTAGGTTACCACCCCAACGCTGTAGGAATGGAGCAGGCACCAAGTTAGGCGGGATTCCTACCGCCCCGCAAGGCAAGCATGCTGGGTCTTACATGATCCAGGGCAAGCCGATGGAGGCCCATAGACGTGTAGTCCAAGGTATCCGGGGTAGCTCTTCCCCTGGCTCATCGGGCACCGAAGGCGCCTTTCCAGTCTTCCGTCTCTCCCGCATCTCTTCTCAGTCAGCAGCTCTCTGCCGATACTCCAGGTCAAAGCCCCAACATGTTCGCATGTATTATCTGTGTGTGGTTCCAAATTTGGACTATAGGTAGCAGGTTGTCTGTGGACGCTCTCCGCCACCAACGCTGTGCGCGGTAGACGCAGCGTGCTTGCAGCAGGAGGAGGCAAAGGATAGCCTCAACGTCTCTCTGACGATCGGCCAGGGCAGGAAGCCCTTTGCCGCAGGTGTCAGGTTAGAAATCAGGTCGGAAATATTGCGCGCATCACTTACGCGCAAGCAGATGTCCGAGCGGAGAAGGCAGTCTCCTAAATGACCTATACTATGTACGCGTGCGGCAGGCAGGTAGTTCCCTAAGTGTTCAGTCGGTACTGCTGCCGGCAGGTACAGCGCGTACTTGCTCGATGCTTGAAGTCCTAGATGCTGTGCATGGCTTCCATCAAACACCGGTGTAGTGCACATGAAAGAAGGCTGTAGACGCCGCATGCGGGATTTGTCATGTATGAGTTCACGGACGGGGGACGGCGGACGGACCCGAGCGGCGCACTGGCAGCGCCGTGGCTCTGCCAAATGGACGGCATGAGCTGCGTTGCGCATGTGGCCAACGGTACGCTTGTTGCAGCAGTGTTGGCGAACGAAAGCAACGCGGGCGGCTGATCCCATACCCAGTGAACGTGCTTAACAACACGTGTTCCTTGCCAACACGGCATACCACACGCATGCCCTCTCCGGCGTCCAGTGCTTCCGCACGGACACCTTCTGGCACTCACAGGATTAATACTATCAGTGATAGTGTTAAGGACAAACCGTCTCCACCTTGGGAGAGGAGAAAGTGAAGCGTGGGCGTTCCCCATAAGTAGGCACGAGTATAGCTCCACGTCCCCTCCTCTACGCAGGCGTGTCTGCAATTTCTTGGCATTTTGTGTTGCAATCCAGGTGGTGTGGCCACACAATCCTTACTGGTCCCGACCATGCCTATCACGAATGATCATCATGTAGCGGTGCGTTGCTGTTGTACAGCATCACGCAAACGTCCAACCTTAACAGGGCAGGAAGTGTCCCACCATTACGAGGGTGAGTAGCAGCCACACCGTACGGCACATCTGGATATGCCTCCGTCCAGCTCCGTCTTACGAGTGCACCAGTACTGGCGAGATCAAGTGCGGTTAGGATATGTATGTATGGTTTTACAGTTTTGGTCCCCTTCCAGAGCCCAGCCCCATCCCGCTCGAAACACAGAGCTGCACGGGGTTTCCCACCCCTCTCGCTGTACGGAAAGGAGCGACAAGCTCCAGGCCACGACGTGCGGGCCTCAAGTTCACCCTACCACAGCCTGGTCCCGCCCCTACAAAGCTTCTCCACAAGACGCACCCACAGAGCACACACAGCACCCCTGTCGCGGTTCCCAACCACCCTTCTGCCCAGGAGGAACCGGATACAAGGCAGCTGTACGGAGGAATTAGCCAGTATCGGCCCCCCGGTTGCTGCTTTCGTTCCCCCCCATCGAAACCCCAAGGGCCTCCTACGAACACAGGCCACACGTGCCCTATAACCGCCCCCCGCACAGAAGCACCCCTCCACACCAGGCAGGCAAACAAGACAGGGTAGGCGCAGTACGTGTACTAGTTCCTGGGCAGTACCCGCCCTTGCATTAGTTAGTGTTTAGGGCCTCCGGCCAGGTGCAAAGGAGGCCGCCGTCCACCACTCGAAGCCAGGGGTGGGCCGTGCCGACCTCATCCCACCCTGTGCGTGGCAAACCTAGGCTTGCAAACGCCCGCAGGTGCGCCCACATGCATGCAACTGCCCGGCGTGAGGCTTGCGACACCAGGGGTTAGAATATGTCCTCTTTCAGTCCATGCGCTGTCGAAGGTGTCAGATACAGTGGTACAGAGGTAGTAGGCGAGATGTAGCGTTGGCGCCGGCTGCCGTGGTGGACCGGAAGTTCAGACCACTCTGGGCCCCTTCACACAGGGGAGCCCTCCGCACTTGGCACGTCGGTCTAGACCAGAGTACCATCCTTTGGACATGCCTTGGAATTGCGCTTGTACCTCCCATCACCCCATGCCCTCAACACAGGGGAGCCCTCCCTCCCTCTCCTGCCTTTCTCTGCCGGAAATGCACAAGGGATGTAATGGCACCGCGTTTGCGGACTTCCTGGCGTCTGCGCAACAGAGCAACAGACGCGCATCTGGTGGAAGTGGCCGGGAATAATGTCGTACACATGTGTCGAACAATCATTAAGGTCCGCCAGGGAGTGCCAGGTGCGGGCTTTGATGACAGGACTGCCCTCCCACCGAATGCAGGACAGTGCACACCTACCGTGCCCCGTTCACACGCAAAGACAGGTGCCAGGCAAAAGTACGACACCGACTACAGCAAAGCGCTTCAGCGTTCAGGACATACCCACGCCCAAGGGACACCTCCGGTGTTCTGCCACCTCGTTAAAACGAGTAGAGCCCAAGAAGCTCCCGAGAGCACAATAGGCAGTTGATGCTAGCAAGTACAAACCAACTACCACACAGTACCAGCATATGATACGTACTATGGCGTGGCGCATGGTCCCTGCCCTGGTTGAGCCCAAGCCCTGCCGTTAGCACGCCTCCGACCGCCAGTTGATCACCACGAAAGCCACCAGCAACCTCAACTTGTCAAGATCTGACTGATCTTGCCCTTTGATACAAGTAGCCACGCAGTTCATGGCCGATATGTACGTTCCGTTGTGTTCAAGACCTTCCAACGATATCCTTGCCTGCCATCGAGTACGCTGCACATGCCAGCTACGGCCAGGGTAGCCCTCGCCGCAGTGACCCTCCGCACGCCGCGTATGCGTCCTCCATCCCACCCCCATAACAAGGCCTACGGAACGTCTGACTGCCACCAACTCCTACCAGGGCAAGCAATGACCAGTTGACCACGACAACCTTTGGGGTCACCGTCATGAGGTGCGTACCTGTGACGCAGCGGCCAAACACCGTACAGCCTCCGGCCGGTCTCGGGGCTCAAACAATCTCATCCCCTTGAGCAACCTCCACCCACAATTTCCGTCTTCGCACGTCCTTAGCCCTCCACAAGCTTCGTGCGGTATCCGAACGGGTTGGTCTTGATGCTGCGGCGGCGGTCAAGACAACACATTCACACTTATGCCTTGGACAGCAAGCCAGGGGGGCAATGTAATGTTCGAGGCGGCATTTGGCACGGCGCCCCACAACAAACCCATAGCCGATATGACGCAGGACTTGCGTTGCATTGCTATTTGCACTTTGCATGGCGATGAAGGACCTCAAGGGAGGGTATTTCCTCGTCATTTTCCCCAGCAGAGGCCAACTACCGTAATGGGTGCTGCGACCTGTCCGCACGGCACGAAAGCTGGCTATTGCAAGTCACCCAAATGAGTGTTACCGTCCCCCACATTGCACCAGCAGTGTCACCACACAGGTACAGGGCTACAGGCGTTCGCTACGCGCATGGCATACGGTCATGTGCAGCCCAGTCAGACTGATACTCGGGCTGAAAAACAGTTAGGATTGCGTACATCTTTCCGTCAGTACCAAGCCCGGACACGAACCCACGCACCTGAGCAGCTCAATGTCCAGCTGCAGGGTGGATCCAGGCGGGATCTCCCCCACCTGCACGTTGCCGTAGCCCTGCGTGGGCAAAGCGCAGGCGAGCAAGAATGGCACACTTTGACTTCGGCGCGGTGCATGCCAAGGAAAGCGGCGGCGTCATTGGATGCATGCTGTGGCGCTCAGCTGAACGCAAACGCGGTGCGCACTACGGTAGCTGTAAGCCAAGGTTCCGCAGCACGCTCTGCACGAAGAACGGCACCGTCCCTGTGCCCCGCACATCACGCACTCGCTAACCCACAAGTAGCTCCACAAGTAGCTCATAGTCGGCACGTACCCTTTGCGCGCGCTCTCCTGGCCTAGTTTGCTGCTGTTTTGTCCCATTTTCGACCGCACGCGGTAAAGTGTTCCCCACCCACCAGCTCAGGGGGCACCAGCACGCGCCGGAGGCCGCCCACCCGCATGCCGCGCACGCCCTGTGGCGGGGATGGCAAGGACGAGGGTGCACATGAAGCGCCGCATTGCAGGTTGAGTGGCAGCAAAGACAAGATGTAAGGAGCACGAGGAAGCATCCTGGAAGCAACATTCACAAGCTTGCGGCAGACAGCACAGGCACCCACTAATTGCGCATCCTTCTACCCACTAATTGTGCCCCAAGGCATCGTACGACATGACGTCCACTACCACCACGTTGACATCTGAACTTGCGTTAAGAGAGACCCGTGGGTAAGGCCCCATCAGTCGTGAGAGGTATGGAGCAATCTGCATTCCCTGGCCGCATGGCCCTGGCCCTGTGCACATGCAGGCTTGCAGGCAGCGGCGACCCATGGGTCAGTGGTCCGGCCCCACAGAGGCCGCACGCAGCGGCTCCAACAAGCACCAATTGTTGGCGGGCTTGTGTGTCGCCCGGCTCCCCGTTCACCCTTCAAATTCCGTACTCAACGAGCAATGACATTTTGGCTTGGAGCGACCCATGACTCAGCGGCTCGGCCCCATACACTGGCCCCATGAACCAACAAGCATCACGTCCAGGGCGCCGCCCGGCCGCTGAACCACTCTGGAGCTTGACACTCTGTGACAACAAGGCGGCTTGCAACGACCCACGGGTCGGTGACCCAGCCCCTTGTCAGTTGCCCCTTGTGTTACCCACGCACCACGTCCAGGCCGGCCAGTGTGCTGCCCGGCTCGCCGGCGGGCGTGCCTACATCGAAGCCCAGCGGGGTGCCGCCGGTCACACCCAGGCCCTGCCGGCTGGTCATGAACCTACGGAGGGTGAAACCAGTTGCAGTCGGCGCGCTCAGTATGACATGTCAGCTTGATGTGTGATGATGGCGGTGAGAATGGATGCTGCGTGCGAGCGTCGCACGTGCCCCAGCTCTGCACCGGGTGGATGCACTGTATGGATGAATGAATGGATGGTGCAGTCAGCAGGCGCTCACCCGGCCGGCCTGGCTTGTCCCGGGTGAGGAGTCAGGTGCACTGCCCCGGTGTGGCCATTTGCTGAGCATATGCCCAGCGGTACATGGTGCATAGGCTCACGTTACGTTGCGCCACTTGATGTCGTAGTGTACCGCCACCCGCTCGCCGACCCTGGCCTCCGCACCACCACCCTCAATGATGTCGTAGTACCTTGCAAGCAGGGGTGCGGACAGGGGATTGTGTGGATGACAAGTCAGGCGAGCGTGGATTATTGGCAAATTCGTGCGGAGACGGGAGCAGGGACACGTAACAGTGATGTCGTAGTAGTACCTTCAAGAAGGGGCGGGGACAAGGGATAAGCGTGACACGCGAGGAACCGTGGGGAGTACAGGGGACAGGGGAGATAGGGGATGATTTAGATGTTATACCAAATGCGCGTGGAATTATTGGCAGGTGGTAACGTGGTTTCTAAGTGCAGAGACGGGAGCAGGGAGTAGTAACAGACTCCCCAACATGCCAGCAGCTCTGTACGGTCGCCAAGACAACAACGTTGAGAGAGGGTGGGAGCGCTGCGCAGAAAGCTAGGCCACCGTGTCAGCACCTCAGTAAGGAGGAGCGGCAGTGCGCGCCGAAGCCAGAGACGCCAGCATGATCAGGACGGCGGTGCTTTGCTGACGGGCATGGGCTCTCGCCCTAGCTGCGCGTTGCCACTTTGTGGCTGGCGTTGGGTTGCGCTGCCGTCGAGGCTTGTCCGTGACCATCAGATAACTCTCCCCCCCCACTTCATCATCATCAACAGGGCACGCCTGCTCACTTGATGCCTTGCTGGCCCACAGTGAACTCCTCCTCAGGGATCTTCCGCCGCCGGAGGGCCAGCTCCTGCGGCACGGTGCGGCGGCAGCGAGTTGCATATACAGGTGGCATTGCTTGGCGCCTGGGCAGGGGCTTGCGGCTCGACGCCAGGGCCGTGTGCACCGTCGGGAACGTGCCGCCCGCTAAGGACATGGAATGCTGACAACAAGGCAGGGAAGGAGGCATGTGCGTGCTGTGCGCTGTGCGCGCGTCGGGCAGGCACGTGGGCCTGCACGCCGTGACGCAGCGTGGCCTCGATAGGTGGTGCCACGTGCCAATGTGCACGCATGCACCGGCACGTGGCATCAGTGACCACAGCTAGGGCTCGAGGCGAGTGCGTGGAGAGCCAGCACGCACCTGCTTAGAGATAACAGCACTGGCCGGCAGGGCGGGCGCCACACCTGGAGAACAGGAATAGAGGCGGCAGGAACGGCACGGGAGCGTTACTACCGGTAATGTTCTCCAACCTGTGTGACCTGAAGTGATGAGGGGTAGTGGAGACATAGATATGGTTCGCTGCGCGTAGCGCCAGCCATACCGCGTGCTAGCTAGGCATTAGAAGCAAGTGCATGAACAGTACCAACCCAGAGGAGCACAGGGGAGGGCCCTTGAAGATGCAGTTGGCTTGGGTACGAGGATAAGGTGCAAGGGCCAGGGGGTGTCTGTTATGACAGACCCCGGTCAGGACCACAGGACACCTTGCTTGTGCTTTATAAGCACACGGTACCCCTGGTGGTAGCAACATCAGGACAGTGCGAAGGCATGAGCACGCAATTAACACTCCCGACGGCGCTTGGTCCCGGACCTACTCACCAGCTGCTAGCGCAGCAGCAGCGCCTGCCAGGATGGCGCGCCGAGACGCCTCAGGCTTGTCAGCTGAGGTGCCATCGCGACCCGCAGCCGCAACCACCATACGTTCTACAGTGGCAAGGGAGGGGTTGTGGTGTCGGCCCAGTGTGTCCCAACCCCAGGGTGACCGAGACGTGGGCCCGGGACAGTAGGTGTCGAGACATGCTGCCAACAGCGCATATACAGCACACTGTTACAAGATGCATTAATATAAGTGTTGTTGAAAAGGAGGCGGATGTGCCTTCATGGGCGACAGGGATGTTCAGGAAACGGGCCAGGGTCCTACAAGGGACGCGACGGGGACGCTCTTACGCTTGCGAGACAATGATGGCCTTGCTACCAGTCTACACTGAGCACTCCGGCTTGCAAGGGTTGCGGACTGCATGCTGACGGAGCCCAGGAAAGGCGAGGGATGCCTGCCGCTGCAAGCTTAGTGTACACGAAGAGTCGGAGATGCACGAGGGAACCGAATTCTCCTCTACACTACATAGGGCACTGCCCAGCACACAGCACGATGCTGCTGGTAGCGCTGGCAGCCCCTGATCGCTTTTGCTACTCAACCGCTAACCACTTCAGCACTTCAAACGCAAGAGGCAACCTATCCAGCAGATACAAATCTTGCTGAGGTACGATTCTTTCAGTTGCAAACACCCAACAAGCAGCTCACTGAGATGTTCGTGTCGAAGGGCCGGGCCCTTAGCTGTTGAATACCGCAATTTGACATGTGAAACCATTATTTGCTTTGGATTACTCCATAAAATAGCATGTGGTTGCAGCTTCCCTACCCCAGCCTTCCGAGGCGGATGGGAAGCCGCGGAGCCGGGCTGCGACGCGCCAGAGGCGCACCGCACATGCATCTTTAGCGCGAAACCACCGCCCCTCCTCGTCTGATAAAATGGGGGCATCAAAGAGCAAGGACGGGGGGCCGGGGTTTGTGCCGGGGACCAAGGTGGTTCCTGGGGGCTACGACCATGCTTTCCAGCCTCCCAACAACCCCACAAGCTCAACCCCCGTGCAAGCCTTCAACAACGGCGACATGCAGCTGCTACCTGAAGCGGTCATGCGTTCCAACGGGTCAACAGGAATGGACGCCAACGGGACCGACGACGGGGCTGGGCCTGTGTCACCCAAGAGCAGCTTGGCGGCACGGCTCTTCAAGCGCCAGCAGCCACAGGCCGCTTCCAGCACAGCTAAGCCACGTGCAAGCTCCTCCCAGATGCAGCTACTGCCGCCTACTACGGTCGACGGCCCCTCTCGCAGAGGCCGTGTCAGCATCGGCGGTCTAGCAGCATCCACCGGCGGAGCCGTCCCAGGAGCACAGCCTACTGCCGCCGCTGCCGCCGCCACTGCCGCCGCAGCCGCCGCCGCTGCTGCTGCCGCCGCCACTGCTACCGCCACAGCGTCCGCAGCAGCAGCTGCGCAGGGCTCCGGCCCCGCCGCCGCCGTCTCTGCTTTCGCCGCCCCCACGCCACGGGCTGAGGCTGTCACGCAGACGGGGGCCGCGCTGCTTTACCCACTGGTACAGGACTCTGCTCCCACGGTGCCCGTGCGGTGGCGCAAGGGGGAGGGCATCGGAGCTGGCTCGTTCGGACAGGTGTGTCTAGTGCCTGGGCACAGGCGTGCGGTCCGTGTGGAGCAGCGCACAGCACGGCGCAGAGGGCAACTGACACGCGGTTTCCACGGAAACACGCTGCGGGGCTCGACCAGGTTGTGCTGTACAAGCGCTAGGCCAGGTCGGTGTGGCGCCAAATGTGGTCGGGACCAGAATGGATCGTGAGGCCACACCGCCTGGAATGTACCATAGAATGTCAAAGTCCGGACGGGGGCTCGAGAAGATGGTGCTGTGCAAGCGCTAGGCCCGGGCGTCGCAGTTTGTGCGCCCAAAGCCATGTCAGGGTGTGCCTGTGCCTAGTGAACGGCCACAAACCCACACCACCCCTACACACGGTTTCCTCGCGATTTACGCGTACCCACACCACCCTTACAGGTGTACTTGGCCCTGAACTGCGACACGGGCGAGCTCCTTGCAGTCAAGGAGGTGCCCGCCGGGCTCATGGACCTAGCAGCAGCAGGAGGGGGAGGAGCAGGAGGAGGAGGCGGAGCAGGGCCTGGGGGAGCCGCCGGCGGGGCAGCGGGGGCGGCGGCGGGGGGAGCAGGAGGGGGAGCAGCAGGAGGTGGGGGAGCGGGCCGGGGGACAGCGGCGGAGGCGGTTGCGCAGCTGGAGCGGGAGGTGGCGTTGCTGAGCTCGCTGCGGCACCCCAACATCGTGCGATACGTGGGGACGCAGCGGAGTGGGGCGATGGGGCCGGGGGGCGGCGGGGGTGGAGGCGCGCCGCTGTACATCTTCCTGGGTGAGTGTGTAGGGGTGGAGGTACACCTCGGTGGGTAGGTCCTAGTGCGTGAGGGTACGGCAGTAGTAATGTACGTGCACGTGGCCCCATGAGTAGTACTGCATGTGGGGTTGGAGGTGCAAGGGGGGGCGATGCACCTTTGGAAGGCTGCCATAGGGACTAAGGCGCGACGCCACGACTGCTGCTGGCAGCTCCCTTCCCACAACGCTTGACCTTGAATCACCGCCCTGGCGTTCCGACCTCGCCTCCGAAACCGCGGCAGGGGCAGTAGAGTCGTGCCTTACCGCGCTTGCCCTTGACACCATTACATAATCACCATCACTGTCCTGCTTTCCCTGCACACCTGCGAAGTACGTGGCCGTGAGTGACAATTTCTCAGTTGTCTACTTGTCAGAGATTCTATGTACCGGTATCCTATTCCCGCAATGCATCCGCTGCACGCCTGCAGAGTACGTACCCGGCGGCTCGCTGTCCTCCCAGCTGTCCCGCTTCGGCCCCTTGCCGGAGCCCCTGGTGGCGCTGTACACGCGGCAGCTGCTGCTAGGGCTGGCGTACCTGCACGCGCAGCGCACCGTGCACAGGGACATCAAGGTGGGTGAGAGCAGCCGTTGCTGCTGCTGCTGGGGCGAGCGTACCTGCGATCACAGCGCAGCGCGCCCTGCGACTGCCATGTTAACATTGATGCTTTCACCTCGCCGTGCTGGGGCCTTCAGGTGTCTATATATTGCCTTTCGTTCGGGCCCCTCCGGGCAGTATATTGCTGCCTGCCCTGCCCAGGGCGCCAAGGGCGATCAGCTGCTCACAGCGGTGTCAGGTTGACAACCGCTGTTGCTGCTGCTGCTGCTGCTGCTGCTGCTGCTGCTGCTGCTGCTGCTGCTGCTGCTGGGCTGGCGTGCCGGCAGTTACAGTGCAGCGTGCCCTGCGACTGCCATGGCAACACCGATGCTTTCCATCCGCCGTGCTCGCCTGTCCTGCCCAGGGTGCCAACCTGCTGTTGGAGAAGACGGGTGTGCTCAAGCTGGCGGACTTCGGCATGGCCAAACAGCTCATGGAGCAGGTGGGCACACGGGTGGAAAAACATGTGTATAAGCGGTACGTGCGGGCAAGCTGCTCATGGAGCAGGTAGGCTGGCGCGCGGAAAACACGTGGCGTGAAGCGGCTCATTGCGGGAAGCACCCTTTGGTCGCTGTCGGGTTGTATCTGGGCACAAGCCTTAACCTCGGGAAGTACACGTCCAACAACGCACTCATGTGGGACCGACTGCCCGCTAGGCGAACGTCAGCCGTAAGACAACCCCTGCATTGCACATCGCGCAGGTATCATTTACACGGTCGTTCAAGGGCAGCGCCTTCTGGATGGCACCCGAGGTCATCAAGCAGCAGGGCTACGGAGTGCAGGTGAGGGTTTGGACAATTGCACCTGTGAAGGAACGACTTCATCAACATGTGTTTACCCACGTGCTGGATGCCGCAGACGTGCGGCCTCTCGGGCTATGCAGCTGGGCTCAGTAGTTTTGCACGAGCGACATGTGCGCTTCGGAGGATGTGAGTCAGGCCGAGGGGCGATGGCTGCGGGTGGGTCGCTGGGTTGCGGGCTGTAAACGGGCATCACAGCGGAGCCTTAGTACCAGGTTGCGGTGGGCAGAGGTTCAGAGGCCCACCCACCTCCCTAATCCGGCCATGCCCTACCCCTGACCAGGCCGACATCTGGTCTGTGGGCTGCACCGTGCTCGAGATGGCAACAGGTGGGTTAGACAACGGCGGCAATGCAAGGTCGCAGAAATTGTGCTGCGTGTTTCTTACCTCTACGGCCTGTGCTTGCGATCTCTGGCCCAGCTGGCTGACACTAGGTCTCCGGCTGCGGATCCGAGCCCCACTCCGGCCCGCCTGCACACAGCTGCCAGGCCCAAGCCCAGCACCCATGACCTGCTTCAGCGCCACGTGGTGAAGGACGTGGTCTAGCGTCGGGTGTGTTAGCATACAAACAACGAAACAGGCATGTGCTTATGGTCCCTTCGCCCGTTTTCCCGCAGCACTGACTCACCTGCTTTGAGCCAGCGAAGCCGCGGCCATAGCCTCTCCTAATCTGCAAGCGTGCCGCTTGCCACGTGCTGTGATCCACGCGTCCCGTCCGCCCACTGCAGGCAACCCCAGCTATCGTGCCTGACCCGCACACGTATCACGTGCCACGTACCATGCCCCACGCGTCCTGCGTGCCCTCTGCAGGCAAGCCCCCCTGGAGCCAGTGCACCAGCCAGGTGCAGGCGATCTTCAAGATCGCCTCCAGCCAGGACCTGCCGGCCATCCCGGACCACCTATCACCACAGGCCTCGGAGTTCATACTGCTGTGCCTGCAGGTGAGAGCACATGGCATAGGTGGGAACTGGAATGCAAACGGGTGTAGTTTGGTGTGGCACTTTAATGTACCGGTACATACTGCTGTGCCTGCAGGTGAGAGCACTGCACACTGCATGGGTGGGGAAACCGGCAAGTAGCAACTAGCTGGGGTCGCTGGAGTGAGCATGAGCTGGAATGCAAGCGGGTGCAATTTGGTGTGGCATTGCAATTTGGTCAGTCTAAATCCAAGCCTGGTGGTTGCCGAACGGAGCTTGGTCTTGACGCAGTGGTTGGCATTGCAATATTCCGGTACGTACCAGTGTACCGGCCTGCAGGTGAGAGCACACCGCATGGGTGGGGGACGGCTAAGGCATGGCAGCGCCTGATCGGTGAGCCTTATTGTCCCGCGTTCATGATGGTACCATGGTAGCGGGTCCCGTCAGCATGGCAAGGAAAAGCTCTGCTGGCACGGTTTAAGCCGGATGCACATCGCTACAAGTCTCACGAGGACGCCCCACGCCAAGCCCCCTCTCAGGCTGAACACGCATATCGTTGACTCCCCATTACGTCCTTGCTGCTTCCCCCTTCCACCGCCACAGCGCGACCCCTCCGCCCGCCCCACCGCCGAGGAGCTCCTTCGCCATCCCTTCGTCACCGCGCCCCTCACCCGCCAGCCGGCACCGCCCGCCCTTTTCGACCCCCTGTCGTACCTGGCGCCGTACGACAACGGCGCCGCCGTGCCGGGGCGGTCCAGCGGCTCCATTGGCGGCGCCGTCGGCGCTGGCACGCCGCCGCTGACGCCGCTAAGGATTGCGCTGTCGGGGCCGTCGGCTGGCGGCGCCAGAAGCGGCGGGGGTGCGATGGGGGTGTCCACACCAACCGCTGCTGGCAGCCCGATGGCTGGGTGGCAGCAGCAGCAGGGTGCTGCGACGGCGTTTAGTGGTGCTCTGGGTCCGGGTTTATGGAACCAACAGCAGCATCAGCAACAGCCGGGGGGCTTCGCTGGGGCCAACGGCCAACTGCCGTACGGCAACCTGGCGGGCGGGATGGGCGGGATGGGAATAGCGGGCGCCGGCGGGCCCATGGATCTCGGGCCTGTGGGGCTGGGTACGGCAGGCGGGCTGGCGGGCGGTGTGGGTGTGGGAGTGGGGGCTGTGGATGAGGACCAGTTGGCTGCGCTGGTGCTGGGCAACAGCGTGCACATCAGCAAGGGGGCGCGGGCCGCACAGGCAGTGGCGGCAGACGATGACAGGTGGGTGTGTGCTGGTGTCTTAGTGAGGTGCTGGTGTCTTGTGAGGTGAGATTGTGTCTTAACTGAAGCCGTGCACCAAGGTCGTTGCAGGCTGCCGTCCGGACGCGGCTCTCCGTTTTCGACTGGCCAGGGTACCTTCTGGGCTGGCGTTCTTCCTTGTGTTGCGCGAGAGGTTCGATAGCAGACGCCGTGACAACGAGGTGACCGTAGCCGTCCGCCTTTACCTGTGCCAAGTTTATATGGCCGCGTAGTTACGATACTGGTATCACTATATGCCGCTATACGCCCTGTTGGGCACGCCACACCACCCTGGCTGACACATCATTTGTCATGGGTACGTCCAATCTTGTTAATCACACTTAGACACTATCCTAAGTTGCCATGATGGGTTTGGTTTGCCCACCAACCGCACCCCATTCCTGTACCAAGTCCTACCGGTATAACACACTTTTCTGTTGCCTTGCACAACTGCCTGTGCTGTCTTGCACAACTGCCTGTGCGCAGGGAGGACGAGGACGACGACATGCAGATCGACTTCTCCACGCAGCCGCAGCACTTCCGCGTGCGCGGCCTTCTGACCTTGCCCCCACTCAAAGCGCTGCACGGCACGCAGCTGCCGCTGCTGGGCGTGCAGCCCGAGGTGCTAAGACACACGTCCTCCTCCGCTGCTGCTGCTGGTGGTGCTGTAGCGCTGGGCGCTGGGGGCGGGGCGAGCGGGGGCACGGGAGGAGCGGGAGGGGCGGGTGCGGGGGCAGCTTGATGGTGGTGTTTGTGCTTTGCCGCGTGGTTGGCACGTGTCCTGGGTTATGGGACACGTGTGAGCTTGGGCACGTGTCCTGGGTGGTTGGACGCGTGTGAGCTGGGTGCGTCTCTCGTGCTGTGACCTGGGGCGGGTGCGGGCGCGGCCTGATGGTGGGGTACCGCCGGTTGCCCTTTCAGTTCGCGCTGGAGCATCAGAGCGCGCGTGCCAAGGACCGCAGCCGTGGCTACAGGAACGAGCCCTGGTTTTTGGTGTACCTGATTGTGGTGTACCGGTATTGGTGTTGGGCCTTTGTAACAGGGGGTCACAGGCATGGCTGGACACAGACACGTGGCCAGCTGGTGCCCTGCCGCCGCTTTGCTTCAATGTGCGGAGCATGTACGTGTAGGGGCTGCACTGAACGCGCTCAAAAGGCTAGGCATGATATGCGTGGGAGCAGCGCAGATGCAGGTTAGGACACTCGCAGAGAACTGAGCAGCAGCATGCACTGTCTCCCTGCCGGTCGAAGCGGGAAGGTACAGTGGTACACTGAGAGCCTTGCGGTTGCCGCTGCATCCGCCATAATTGCGGACACTCTGCAGCTGTAGTTGCCGACCTGTTCCGGACCTGTTACGGTATTATGTAAGCTTTTCCCAGTGTCCGTCCCCTTCCAGAGCCCAAGGCAGCCCGGTCCCAGCTGCGATCGGCTGCGCAGGTCCCTGCCATCACAGTCGGTGAAGCAGTAGCACCTCGCAGTACCTTACAGTAGTACATTGCAGTACCTGTACCTTGCAGTAGGCCCCAGTCGCATAGTCACAGCCGCAAGAGCCGAGCAATGTAGTGAGGGCGGGTGCTTCTGCCGTTTATCAGAACCCACTGAGGCTTCGCCGTATGCCATCTGCCGTCTACGTGGACTAACGCGCCCTGGCGTGCGCCTTAACCCTTGCGTGGTCATGCGAAGCCTCAGTGAAACGTGCCTGACCCCAGCCTTGCGCTGTCCTCTGCTGCCTCGCTCTCAGCCTGTTCCGGTGCCCCAAGTGCAGCCCAGCACCCCTCCAGCCGGTCCAGCGATGACCGCTCCAGGGCACCACTTTGCACTTGACCGTACCTCACCAACGTGAGGGGTGTGCCCAGCTATACACCCAGTAAAATGATACTGGTACCACCAGATGCCACCGGAAGCAACCAACAACTAACGAACGAACGCACAGCGTGTCGCATGCGCTCTGTGCTCCTGTTGGTCAAGCACAGACCGTTGACATGCATTATTACTACAAGCGCGACACAATAGCCACGGCGATACCAGGATATGTACAGCGTGGCACCTTCCACGTATTACGTATGGCGGTACTCTGAGGACGGCCGTTGTAGTCCACAAGCACATACACGTGCCACCATTATGACTTCGTACGTGCGTGCGCCACCCGGTAAATCTTAGATGCACCCCCAGCACCCGTGCCTGCATACGATCCATTAGCTTACGGAACAAGCGCATCCACGACGGTAACAAAGGCGACGTGCGGTATGTGCTCGGCCTGTGGGTACTAGCACAGTGTAGCTTCAACAGCGGCGGGCGCGGCTAACTGGGCAAGGCATGCTGTATGTCCTGTGTTGGTGGGCGGGCCCGTGCCTTGCACGTGTACGACAACCTCCTCGCTCAGCTCAGACCGCAACACGCACAAATTTCGCCCGCCACCCAAAACAATGCTTACACTGCCTAATCACCGCATGTTGTCCCGCATACCGTCAGCCAGTCCGCAGTTCCCTAACGAGCAACGCACAGGTTGAGGTAGGTAGGAGTACCGCTACCTTTGTGGCCTACCCCCCGCTTCAGTATGTACGGCATTTCCTGTACGTACGTGCCGTACGACACAACGCTCGGTGTAACTCCCACACGGTTTTGACAATGCATCCGGTATCCCACCGTTACCCCGGCCACAACGCTCGATGTAACGCCCACAATAATGTTGCCCCCATGTAACGCCCACTCTGCGGGTCCACCGTCACCCTGCCCACAGCACAGCAGGACATGTGCCGTTGCAACTGCACCCAACGAATGAACTGCACCCAATTGCACCCATTGTACTTGTGCTCAGCACCCTCCATGCTGCAGTAGTGGCCTTCTGACCCTGCTACGCGACCAATGAGGAATTCACATTGCACCATTGCCACCCTCCTCCTCCTCCTCCTCTTCCAGGTGGAACATAGCCACCACGTCCGGCCAGGTGATGGGCGAAATGCGCCGCCCCACCAGACCCAGGCCCATGCCAAGCCCCAGGCCACCGGGCAGTACCGGCCCTGGCAAGCCGCCCGCCTGCTGCTGTTGGCCTTGCTGCTGCTGTTGCTGCAGCTGGTCCTGTTGTTCCTGGAGCAGCTGCTGCACCTGCTGTTGCTGCTGCTGGGATAGGCGCCGTGCCACGAAGCCCAGGCTGAGACTGCCGGACAGCAGGGACGTCAGGGAGCCCACGGTGGCCAGTTCCAAGTCCTCATCCTCCTCCTGCTGCTGCTGTGGTACTGCCACACCGCCTACTACCTGTGGTTGCTGCTGCTGCTGCTGTTGCTGGCCTTGCTGCTCTTGAGGCTGGTAGGGTATCCACAGCGGCGGAGACGACGCCGACACCTGCTCTGCCACCACAACCGCTGTGCCTGCCGCCGCCGCCCCGCCGGTAGCTGCACCAGCAGGCGTGTCTAGGGGGGCCCCGCCGCCGGAGTAGCGCTGCTGCTGGTCGCAGCAGGTTGGCGTGTGCACCGCGCCTCTTAGCCCTCCTGCCGCCCCCATGCTGGGAAAGCCAGCTGCTCCGTGAGCTGCTGCTGCTCCGTGTGCTGCTGCTGCATAGTGGTTCCCTTCAGCAGTTGCTTGCAGCCCTCCAGCAGCATGCCAGGTGGGTGACCAGCAGTGTGGTGCAGCTGCCTGCTGGGGCTGTGTGGGCTGTGGTAGGAAGCCCAGGGTAGGGAACCGGAAGCCGTCTTGGGGGTACGGGTTGGCGCGAGTAGACAGCACCTCCAGCGGCTGGGATGCGTTGGGGATGACGAGGGGCGGCGGTAGGGGGAGTAGGGTGTTGCACTGGGTATCAGGGGAGGAGGAAGATGCAGTGCACTGCAGCGCTGGGGGCGGCTGCTGGTGTGGGTTAGCGCTGGTGTGGGTTAGCGTCGGCGGGGAGGTGACGGCGGAGACGGAGGGGGAGGAGGAGCCGGAGTCGGAGGCGGGGCTGCGTGGTGGGCGGACTCTGGCGTGCGCTGCAACGGCCGTGGCGGCTGTGGGGTAGTAGGATGGTGGGGCTGCTGGTGCGGATGTGGCTGCTGCTGCTGCTGCGCGCGGTGGCGGGCTGAGGCGGAGGCCGTGGAGGCCGGGGAGTACCTCGCCAGACAGCTGCCGGACGGGTGTGCATGGGTGCCATTGCGCCTGTGGGTGCTGCTGGTGGTGTTGATACTGGTGCTGGTGCTGGTGGTGCGGCCGCTGGTCCATGGGGGGAAGGGGCCCACCTGGGCTGCTGATGTGCGTCCGGGGAGAGGTGTCCACTGGGGCGGTGCGGCGTGAATGAGAATAGCTCGCCGGCGGGGTGTGCTGCAGGTGGCAGTGGCGCAGGGAAGCTCCCGCCTCCGCTTCCACCTGCCGCTGCTGCTCTGCCGTACGGCTCCCTCGCCGGGCACACCACCGGATGAAGCAGCGAAGCAAAGCTGCCGCCAGAGCCGCCGCTGCCGCCACTGCCGCCGACTGCTGCTGCCACTCCGCCGTACGGGGTGTACGGCATGCCGCCGACAGGGCTGGCGGCGCCGCCAGCGCTGTGCCGTTGACCTGCGCTTGTGCCCGGCCAAGCCTCTGAACTGGGATCCGGGGGCCCTGCTGAGCCAGGAGGCGGGTGGTAGCGGTAAGAGGTGGGGCTGGGAGGGTCGTCGGTCATGGGAAGGTCGGTTGGCGGGTCCGGCAGAGGTGCGGAAGTGGCGGGCGAGGGGGTGTGGCGTGCGTCGGCGGGGCCGGGGACGGGCAGGGAGAGGAAGGGTTGGAGGTTGATGGCAGGGGCGGGAGCGGAAGGGGAGGAGCGTGGAGCGGGGAGGTCCGTTGGGGGTCCGGGCGAGGGTGTATGCGGCAGGGGCAGTGGGGCCATGGCGGTGGAGACGACTCGGTGGGGGAAGGGATTGGAGGCCGCGGCGAAGGGGGACAGGTTGGCGTCGGCTTGCGGGTGAGAGAGCGTGTGCTGCTGTGTGGGGGAGGAGTAGCCGTCCGAAGGACCAGCAGCGCTGCCACCGCCGCTGGAGCCCCGGCCAGCCATGATGGCTGCACCACATGGCAGCTGCTGCTGCTGCTGCTGCTGCTGCTGCTGGTGTGGGTACTGTTCCGTGGCGCTGGCATAGTGCTGCGTGTCTTGGCTCCCTGAGGCCCCCCTGCTGCCCAGGGCTGCATCCTCCTGGTCCCGCTGCTGGCGGCTCTTGCGGGCCGCACCCTGCACGGAAGCAGCACAGGGGCGGGTGACGCGTCTGCACAGGGACATCTGGCACGCGGCACGTGGCAAGGGCACGGACCCCGTTGCTGCCGGCTCTTGAGGGCCGCGTCCGGCATTGGGGACACGTGGCACGCGGCGCGGTCAGCGCTGCGTGCGAGCGGGATGCAAGGCCCACTTACGTGCGGAGCGTGGGAACACGTGACTGGCATGGCATTCACGCAAACCCAAGCCTGATTCCACCTAGGATTGGCATGGAATGTGCCAGTGCCGGTATCCTGTGAGGCGTTGGCTATGGCTTCGTGCAGCGCCCGGGCACTCCGGTTCGGTACCGGCGCCCGCCGGATCCAGCCACTGAAACGTGTACACGTGTCAGGTTACACGCACATGCGTTGCTGGCTTGGGTGCCGTGCTAGGCTAGTGGATGTCGTACCTTGAATACAGGCAGGCCGCGCTCCTCCAGCCACGTGCCCAGAGACTGGCGGTCACGACCCGCCACCTGCAGCCAATCAGACACAAGCACACATGCTCACCAACGCAAGGGATAAGTGTACCGCACGTCATATGTGCATGGTAGTTCTATGCAAGCAGCGCCAGCAAAGTGATGAGGCTGCGGGGCAGGAGGCCCATCAAGCCATTGGGGATGCATGCAGCCGAACACTGCACAGAATGCACTCGCGCGTTGCTGTTGGCACAAGGGGCGCACATGCGTGGTTGCGCTGACCCGTACCAGGGTTGCACTAGCCCGTATGCCTGCCCATACATGCCCTTGAACGCACGGTACGGGACGTGCGGTACTGCGCACCTTGATGCTGCAGTGCCACTTGGCGGTGGAGGAGCCGGCGGCTTTCTCAAAGCCGCTTCGGGTCACCCATTTGTGGTCGAACCAAATGCAGTCCTGGTCCGCCAGATAGCGCTCCAACACGAATAAGCCCTCCACCAGCCGCTCCTTGCCGCACACAAACACCCGCAGCTGATCGGGAATTGTCGGCGGGGCCTGCTGCCGCTGGTTCTGCCTGTGCCGCACGGGCTGCATAGCTGCAATGAAATGATAGTTCCGGTAATATTAACTAATTGTAAGCCAACTGGCGCATGAATCAGCGGCTGTTTGGATTGCTGGTTTGTCGAGCCGGGGCTTCGGTCACAGCGATAACTTAGGACAGTGTTTGGCTTCGCCTAGAGGTCTAGTGCGTTGCCGCTAATGTGAGTATTGTTCACAGGCTGCGTCGGCGCTCGCTTGTTTGGGAGCTGTTGGGCCGGCTTCGGTAACTTCCGCGCGGCAGCAGGGCCTGGCTGCATCGATATGCCGTACATCCAAAGTGACCCGTGGGTCGTTCCTGGGCCTGCCGGTTAGTGACCCTGAACTGGACTAGAAGGTAGAAAACAAATAAAGATTGATATAAAACTGTATGCAGAGCTACGATTTTGGGCGTGGTACGGTGTCCCAGAGGTAACCTTATCGCGGTGTCGGCCCAACGAGGTTGACCAGGACAACAGTCATGGCCCAATGCAAACTTGGCGTATGCGCTGGCAACGGTTGGACCACTATGGCGCATTGAGGCTGGGTGGGATTTCATGGCGTATTATAATGTTTATTATGTTGCATGCCACCCCGCGCGTGCGAGGCGCTCAATATTGACCGAATGACGTGATGAACGACGACCCATGGCACAGCCGCCCCTCAACGGTGATTTACCTCCTGCTTTATACAATAAGCTCAACCAAATGAACAACGCAAAGCGTAGCACCGAAAGCAATACCGGGGTCCATTGTGCGACGGAGGCGACCCTGGCGCAACCTAACAAGCAACTACCACAGTCGGTGCCAGCCCGGGCCGTACGTTGCCGCAGGTTGGCCTAGGCAGGTAGTGCATATCCCGGAAATGGAGCATAGACCAAGAAGGTAGAATGTACCGGTAGAGGTTTTGTTACTCTCAGAATGCACGCCGAACAATACCGCAACCCAGAGTACATGCCCATGCATGTCCATGCTTCCTGCCATCCGCTGCCACGCACAAAGAACAGCAGAGGAGCATGCATTTGGAACTCTTGCATTCAACATGAGGAGGTCTTCTCTTTTTAGTACTATACGCATCAGCCAGCTCAAAACACATTCTGCCAGCTCGATACAACGAAACGGACTAGAGCTCATATGCACGCGGGCTCATGCGAGTACGGTACGTGCGACTCATGCGCACTGACCGGTCGAGGAAACCAACCGAACAAGGCAAGACCATCGTTTTATTGCAGTACTGATGCGGAGGGCTAAGCATTTACCGAACGTACATTGTGAGCGGATGCCGGTAGGCACGTCCGCGCAAGGCGTTTTGCGATGGCCTCATCGGTTCAGCCTGTGTAGACACCTGTGTGTTTGCAAACTGATCTACCTCCATGCATGCACCGTGATAAGCTTCTTATTACGAGGAGTCGAGAGACGGAAAGGTCCGGAAGGAGGGCAAGCCCAGCTAACGTGCCGGTAGACAAGTCAACGCCCTCGTCCTAGACAGGGGAGAGCAGTCAACGCCCTGGTCCTAGAGCATGCACCATTCAGCAGCCGTACGCGTGCCTGCATGTACGGCGTCATAAGGCACTGGCGGTGGGTCTCCGCCCGTGCGGGTGCGTTGCGCTACCCTGCTGCGCTACCGGTACCCACCAGCCAGCTCACGTGGCTTGATCTACGGCGGGTCGTCCCGAAGGTACGCTGCCACGTCATCGCCCTCCACCGCCACCCACGCGTCGGTCACTGAAACGTGTGCCCCGTCGCCGCCGCCGCCGCCGCCGCCAAGGCCGCCGCCGCCCGCCATGCGCACATCGCCGCTGCCGCCACCGTAGTAATCATGTAACGAGTCCGAGCTTTGCGGAAGCAGTGGAGCGGCGGCGTCGGCGGTAGCAGTCAGCTGCTGCGGCTGCTGTACGGTGGCCCGTGCCAGCGCAAGGGCATCGAAAGCCCCCTGCGGCGAGCTGCTACCTACTGCACTGACCCCATGGTGTTGTGCAATTGCGGGGCTGGCAGCCGTACCGACGGCGACGGTGGGAGCAGCCGCGATAGCCCGGCTAGCATGGGTCCCCCACACGGACGCCTGCTGCTGCTGCTGCTGGTAATGATGCTGCTGCTGCTGCTGCTGCTGCTGCTGTAGTCGTAGTAGTCCGTTACTGCCGCCAGGCGCAAGATATCCCATCACCGCTGGGTAGTTGCTGGGGGCTATTGCGGGTGGGGCCACACCTGAGGAGCAAGACTCTGAGGGGCGGCGGCCGTGGCGGGGTCCGAGTGGTGTGGGGTCAGTGGCGGCAGAGCCGCTGGTCTCAGGGGTGGCGCTGGTGGCGTGGGTTACGGCAGGCAGGGGCAACGAGGCGGCAGGTGAGGGCAGCGGAAATGTTGCGAGGCGGGCGCGGGGCGGGAAGGAGGGCAGGGGTAGAAGTGAGCTGGCGGCGGTGGCGGCGGTGGAAGGCGGCAGCGGTGCAGCTGTTGCGGCGGCGGTGGCGGCGGTGGCGGCGGCGGTTCCGGATGCGCCGATGGGCATCGGTGGGGGGATGAGCGGCAGGGGGTCGGCAAGGGAGGTGCTCACCACTCGGTGCAGGAAAGGGAACATGGTGGAGGGAGTGGCAAATGGTGTGCCGGCGTTGCCAGCGCCTGTGAGGGCCTGTTCAAGGAAGGGCTCGCCCTCTGCCAGGAACGCGCCTTGGTCGGGGTGGTGGGGTAGCAGTGACGAGGGCTGGCCAGGCAGCAGGAGGGCAGGCGTGGCAGCAGATGTGGGGTAGGGACCAGCGAGGCCGCCGCTTGGCTGAGGGTCGAGCAAGTGGGGCAGCAGGGGCTGTGGGTTACGTGCTGAGCTCTCCTCGGCCTCCCGCTTTTGGCGGCTCTTGCGGCTGGGGCCCTGTGTGTTAAGGGTACCGCGTAAAACGCGAGGAAGCAGTGTAAGGCGTCAGCCTGTGTGTTAGGGGACAGCAAAAGCACAGTGAATGCCAGGTGCAGTCGCACGTTGACGCTGTGCGGTAATGCCTGTTGACGCCGCATGGAATAATTCAGGGTGTAACAACTGGGAGCGACGGAGGGTGGGGTGGCGGGGCACCGCACGTGGCTTGTCGTGGCACGTCGGCATGGCATCGTGTGCAACGGTGAGGTACAGCCTTGGTAGCAGGTGCCAGTTGGGAATGTGATAAGCACTGCAAGTGCAAAGGGACACAGCGGACCCACCTTGTGTATGGGAATCCCTCTCTGCTCAAGCCACGCGCCGAGTGACTGCTTACCCCGCCCCGAAACCTGCAGCAGCGGGAACACGGAGGGAACGCTGTGCCAGAGCTGTACGGCAATCGGCCTGCTACCGGTACACAACACGAAACGGAACGACATCTTGGCAACAAAATTGGATACAGCTCAAATCTGGCCCTCCAGCTTGAAAGCAGAGTAGAAGGTAACGGGGAATGGGGGACTTGCAGCAGCTCGCACGATCGTTGCTGGCATCCACAATCCACAAGCCCTCACCCCCGCGCCTCAACCCCCGCATGCTCCGCACCCCCTGATTGCGCACCTTGATGCTGCAGTGCCACTTGGCGGTTGTCGAGCCGGCAGCTTTCTCAAAGCCGCTCTTGCTGATCCACTTGTTGTCCATCCAAATGCAGTCCTGGTCTGCCAGATAACGGTCCAACACAAACAAGCCCTCCACTCGGCCCTCTCTCCCGAACACGCAAACCTTGAGACTGGAGGGCGGGGACGGATCCTCTTGGTGCATTTCAGATTTGTATCAACTTCAGCAATAATCCGAATGCCTAATGATCCAAAGGGGCAGCGGCTGCGCAAGCTTGTCGCGCTGAGCCCGCCGAAGGCCCAAGCTGCGGGACTCTTGCGCTATTGCGGTCTGTTTGAGCTGACCAGAGGAGAAACCAAGATTTGTCAGTACATAGAGGTAAAGTTCTATCAAAGCCGCAGCATGCAGGTTGTATAGGCGTCGCAGTCTGCCGAATGCACAAGCTTCCTGCGGTTGCGTCGAGGTGTGTGCCTCCGTACCGGGGACACGCCGCTTCAACGGCTTTCCTACGGCAGTTAACTATGTCACATATATCAGTAACAATATTCATGTTGGAGCAGCTAATGTTGTACGCGCGTAGCGTTTGTCAGGGGTAAGGCAGCAGCAATGGCACCAGGCTAGGCCCAGGCGCTAGGACCCCAACAACTTACACCGGTAAAGAAGCAATAATGAGTCCATTTTGCAGCTATCTCGACTTTCAGAACCGGTTCCCGCTGGTGCGGGTCAAGCTGGCCTACCCCTTGCAGGGGAGTCCTTGTGAGACGCTGACCTGCCCACACCCACAACGCCAGCTGTGCCTGGCCATCTGGCCTTACACGCCCTGTAATGAACACGCACAACCATCAAGGCCATCGGAAGGCCGCAGGGGGTTGCAGGGGAGCTCCCCTGGCATGGGGTATGGTGTCAAGGACACAGAGGTTGCCTGCGGACTGATGGCACCTCATGTGGGCCTTTGACGATCACGGTCTGGGCAAGCGCAGGCACCTCCTCCAAGACATGTGTCAAAGAAAGTTGTCAGATTTGACACTTTGGGGGTTTAGTGCGCAGTTCAATGTCGCAGCTATAGGAACGCAGCCTCGGCTGGAGGGGCATCCCGTAGGGTGACACGTGTCAGAGGGAAAAGCTGCTCGGCGTGTGCTCATCGGGTGTGAATATAGAGCAGTATCAAATTTTGTCAGTTAGCTGTAACGGCAACATAAGACGCCGATTGCGCAGTAACACCGTTTGCCGTCAGGCTTTCCGAGCAGGCCGGAGCGCACAGAAACGCCCTATGTTAATCATAGGCGTTTACAAGAAACGAATCAAATGCTTTGTCATTGTAACGCCGTGTGAATGAAGTGCACCTCTGTCTTCTTCTCATGCCGCGCGGCAGCAGTCGCAGCGTGCGAGTGCCCTGCCGTACACGCGAAGTGGAGGGTGTCCCATCCTTCCTCCTCGCCTGCAAGAGACCGCGCAAGTTGTAGCGGACCACCAATTTTGCAACTGGCAGTCCGAAGTCCATATAAGCTTGCCCTGCCAAGGTTCACTCCGGCGCCGCATCGCATACATCCGACAGAATTGCCTGCATTGTTGCATAGCTGGACGTGGGCATCCCAGCATGAGCTGCACGCTAGTATCCTGATACGATGATAAGCGCTGGCAGCGGTGTACTTGACGCATTTCCAAACGTTCCCCGGACCGTCAACGTTTGCGTGTCCGGGCCCGAAGTCTCCTTGGACGGCGTATTCTGCGTGGAGCGCTACCTTGCAGACCACGACTGCATATGGCATGAGGGCAAGTGGTTCAGCAGGAGCGCCTTCGAGAAGGCCGCCGGGTCGCACACCGCAAGGTGGCATTGCAGCATCAAGGTGGGGTCCAAGCACAAGTGGGGCTGCAGAACACCTGTGTTCCGGGTTGTCAAGGCCTGCTTACACATAAACGAGAAGCGGAAAAATGCAGCACGGCAGCGGGGATCTTTTTGGCTTACGGGTACCGCTATGGGCCCTGCGCTGGGACATGGGGGTAGGAACACAGGGCTACAGCAGATGGACTTGAACTGTCCAATGCAGCACACGTGGCAGCTTGAACAGAAGCCGAGCCGTTTTAGGATCAGCCGTGCACAACGTATTTGTGGTTCTGCTTGTCCAGGTCGCTGGTCACCCCAACAAAATCTCCATAGGCGCATGGCTCGAGGAGAATGGGCTCCCAGTACTGAAGGTACGTATGTACGGCTGGGGACAGGGGAGCAGAACGGGGCACATGGGAGAGGAGGAACCTCAAGGACACATACCGTACACGGCAGGCCTGGCAACCCCAGTACCCCGCGACCCCTCTTGTTGCCGGCCAGCCTGGCTGTGGTACCGGTACTGCTTGCTCGCGGTACTCACGCACGCCGTACTGCTGTTGTTGCATGCTGGATGTGCATGTCGTTCATGCGGTACCTAACAGTGCCGGACCAGGACACACACAACGGTGATCACGTGACACGACCACAGCACGATACCGGCAGTTCGTGCAGCCCACTTACGGTACCGTACGTGTACGGCACGCTGATGTACGGTTGTTGAACCTCAACCGCGCAGGGCGGCAAGCGTAAGAGCAGGAGCCAACGGCTGCGGGAGGTGCAAAGCCGTGGCGGCAGTCCCTTTGCGGACCCCACACCGGTGCCGACACCACCAACGGACCACCTGCAATCGGCGCCGCCGCTCGCACACCCGCAGCCCACCACCTCGCCGCACTCCTACCACCCTCCTCCGACGTACCCAACCCAGCAGCAACCCGCCCTACCGCACCCACACGCACTGCACCAACTGGGGCTGCCGGGGCAGCCACCCCAAGCGCCAGGCAACGCCCCGCAGTCCACATTACCCGTGTTGCCGCCATTACTTGGTCAAGCCACAAGCCTCCCGCACGCTGTCGGGCCGCGCCCTCGCCACATGTCCCCCGCCCTTACAGCAGGCAGCCTGCCGCCGCCGCCGCACAGGGAGCCACCAGCCCCACACACCACGCCGCAGCGCCCTCGACGCATGCCGCCCGACTCCACACCAGGCGCGTTGCTGCAGCCACCTAACCCACAGCCACGTGGGCCCCATGCCGTGACCCAGCCTCACGACCACCCGCCCTCGCCCTTCACACGTGGCAGCCTACAGCAACCATTGCAACAGCAGCCACCGGCCGTGCATGCTGCGCCCCGGCCCTCCACGCAGCCGCCAACCTCCCACCAGCCCCTCGCCATGCCCCAGCACTTGCAGTCGCCCTTCAGGCAGCCGCCGTCAGCGTCACTCCTCCCCCAACATCACCAGCACCACCACCACGACCACCACCACCACCACGACAACCTCAGTCGCCACCAGGCCCAGGCTCCTACGGCCGCGCACCCTTTGCTGCAGCTGCTGCAACAGCACCACCTCAGCCCAGCACAGCAAGTCCTGGTGCTGAGACTGCTGGCGTCCCAGTCGCTGCAGCCCGGGCTAGCAGGCGTCCGCAGCCACGTGCTGTCCCCACGGCCCTCCACCGCATCTGTGGGGGTGCAGACCGAGCCTGAGACCGATGGCAATGGCAACGGCAGCAGCACCCGGACCACCACAGCGGCAGCAACCACGTCCGCGCAGAACCCAATGTCCACATCCTCTGCTGCCAGCGACCGCGGCCGTGCAGGACAGGACCCCAACACGGCGCATGTCCCTGCCCCTGCCCCTGCCCCCGGTTACCCGCCGGCAGCACCCCCTGGCCACTCCAACACCGCCTTTACAGACCACCCCCTTTACCACCACCGCGCCGCGAGCCTCCCCAACGCCTCCCACCTCGCCCCGACTCACGACCCCGCCAGCTATCTTCCTGCGACGGGTGCCTTTCCGCAGCTGCAGCTTCCGGACGCACGCAGCCTTCCGCAGTCCCTGATGCCACCTGCGCATCGTTTCTCTGCACCTGGAAGGGCCAACTTGGGCGGCAGGGCCTTTGGCCCCCAGGCACTAAGTCCATCCTACGGCCACGCTAGTGACAGGGGAGAGCCCCGCATGGGAGACCCCCTGGTGCTACCCTACAGCGGCGAGGGTGCCCGAGGGGGTCCGCTACCGGTGGGGCACGAGGGTGCCATGGGAGGACCCCTGCCGGCGGGCCATGAGAGCGACAGGGGAGGCCTCACACTGGACCTGGAGTCGGACGAGGCAGCTGCAGTGCTGGGGCTACACCTGTGGGAGGACGCGCCTACGGACGTGGCACCCGGGCACGTGGCAGCAGCGTACGGCGGCCCCTCCGACGCGGCGTGGCGGCACGTGGCGCCGCCGGTTGGGGTTGCGCCGCAGCCGCAGCCTGCTGCCGCTGGCCTGCAGCTGAGTGGCGGTGCCACAGACGCTTTCGGCGGCAGGAGCAACACAGCACATGTTACGATGGACGCAGGTGCGAGCAGCGGGGCAGCGGCTTCGGGTGGCCATGATGGCCAGGGGGCGAGGGCTATGTACGGCGGGAACGCGGACCCATCTGTGGGCAGCACCCGAAGCGGCTAACCCGGAGCGACTGGGCAAGAGCCCATAGTCCCCTTGACCTTGTCACGAGATACAACCAAAGCTAGACGTTGCTGGTGTGGGGTGGGCGGCACCCGAAGCGGGCAGCCCAAAATGAATGTGCAACAGCACAAGCCAAGCAGTGCTGGGTTGCTGGCCGGGATATATGTGGGGCCTGGTCGGGGCGTATGCGGTTGGGCAGCGCAGGGCAGAAGGCAGAGTCTGCGTGCGGTGGGACTATCGAAACAAGAGGCAGGTGCTAGCTCATCGCATGGGGACAGTGCGGTATCAAAAGTGCATGGCCTACCTGGATGGAATGCCGGGGCGGGTGATGAGTGTGGGACATGCACTGCTTGTATGCGAAAGCTGTGGGTGTGCACAGCGAAGGCTCGGTTCTATGGTGTAGGGCAGGCGGAGGACAGGTGCTAGCGGATGGCGTGGACGAGAGGCATGTGGGGTGCTCGACTGCTCGCAGCATTGGGGGAATGTGGTGCCATTGTGCAAAGCGTGGGCGGCGTGTGAGGTTGTGGGTGCAGAGTTGCAAGATTTCAGCTCTTTGCTCGCTGCCGTAGAGATGGAGTTTACCCTGAGCAATGGAGGAGGCACTGAGCAATGGAGGAGGCAATTGAGGGAATGTAATTGGCGCATGAAGATTGGTATGCGGGGTATGCGTCTGGGCTCTGGAGAAGACTTGTTGTACGTGTTTGCATAAATGCCACCCCTTCGTACCTGTACCAGGTTGAATCACGTTGGGCCTTGTTCGCATGTTTCGTTGCACTTGAGAGGAGGAGAAATGCAGAGAACCCACCCGTGCAACATTGACCGACTGACCGACCGACTGAATTGCTGGACAGTACGCCAGCCGGTCTGGTGGCGGGAGGGGGTGTGGGTGCGCCGTGCGGGCGGCGGCCGGCGATTTATCGCTCGTGACTACAGGGGCCACGTGGCGTGTAGCGCACCCCTTCACTCCCCAGATTTCTCTCCCTGCTCTCTGTACTGCCCGGAAGCCATATCGCAACTACGCGTAGGAGTTTGAAGCCGTGGAGCATGAGTACGGTACCTCTGTGACTTCTGGCTTGTCGGGTGAGATCCCAGCTACCCGGCAGCAAAGGCCCTTGGCCCCGTCTCCACACAGCCCAGGGGTGTCCAGTGTCCAGTCAAGCAGGTCCATTTCAATCAAATCCACAGCTTGGCAACCGGCACACCGTCGGCATGCATGCAGCAAACATAACCACAACGAGCAATGCAACGCCAGCATGAGCATTGTGACCAGAAGATTGTGACCCTCTGTGTCAAGCTCCGGCCACTCTCAGGGGCGCTGTCCTCTCAGGGGCGCTGTCCTGTCGCCTCGTCCCTGCCTCCATTGTGGCATGGCCTCGCCTCACCGCCACATACAGCGGTCAGCGGTCAGCGCTACCTACATCCCACACGAAGGTAACATCAACATGTCAGCCCTACATTCCACCAGGGTAACAATGACACTACCTCAGACTTGGCGTCCATCTCCATTAGGAACAAACTGTTTCCCAGTCCATACCAGGACGAGATAGGGCATACCCTGTCCAGGCCTCGCCAGGGGGAACCGTGCTGAGGAACGCACCAGGGAGCCAAAACATGAGAACCAAGCATGCAATAATGCGAACCTTTTCAAACACAGGACAGTGTCACAGCGCAGCGTGTAACGCACAGACGGGCGCGCCATGGCACCTACGGATGCGAGGATCGATAGTAAGAAGCCCACTGCTACCGTCAGTGCCACCAGCAGCGCGTATTACCACAACGTCGACCCAAATGCAACCACAAGCACTGGCCGTCCCAGGCTCAGGGTAGCCACCAGCAACGCCTACTAGTTCTGCAAGAAACCAACGCACGAAACTCGACATGCCAACACACAATCTCCAGCGGCCGAAACTGGGATACCGTGTTGTTTTCAGCTCCCCGCTCCGGAAAAGGTGACATACGGCACTCCCTGAACATCATTCCTTGCACATGATGCATCCCTCCTGCTTTCGCATCCGTCTAGCCCTCTACTGCTAGTGCAGAGACCAGCGCCAGGGCCCATGCCCTGCCGGTTCCATAGGCAGCACCAGTCGCCGTCCATAACCCTGCGTCCCTGCATGGCGCATCTGACGCCCATGTCCCGCGCTCACAGCCCTGCCCCGTATCGTCACGCAACCTGCTCTATGACAGCGGATCACAACCAATTGTGCAGCACCCGAGCCAGCGCAAAACCTCTACCCACCCCTCCGTGCTTTTGCTGCGGCCCGCGGTCACCAGCACAAGGGAAGCTCCTCCCGTACCCAAACCCCACTCGCTGTCCCATTCCAGCCCACCCGCCGGCTTACCGTTTGCGCTGGCACAGCCACTCACCCTCCGCACCACCATTACCTCCCATCGCCCCCCTGCTGCCCACCGGCTAGCCCGCTCCGCCAGCCACCCGCGCAGCGCTCCCTTGACTACACTCCTCAGTCGCTGTCCTCTTCTAGCCCTTCAGTCCCCAGGGAATCCGTTATCGTGGAACCAGCGGAACACGGCCTTCTCGTTCACGGAGCACTCCTGGTCCAGGGCGCCGGTGACCTCGTCGTACAGGTCGCACCGGTCGTAAGGGCAGCTCCACCGCTTGAGCCACCGGAGCGACTAAGCTCCGGCAGAATGGGCGCCCTATCCCTATTTAACCTGCATGCGGATGCTCATCTTTTGCCCTGTCCTCCAACACGGAAACACCGTACACGCAGACAATCCGTACTACGATACCGGCAATGCACGCGGTATTCACGCTCGCCAGATTCCGCTCTCTGCACACAAGAGTGCGGTTGTTCTCTGAGCTCTGCACTGCCACATGCATGGTCCTCCCCTTCAACGCGTCCTGCTACACGTCTTGCGCCAGCTCACATGCATATGCGCACGGCCCCGTCATCACCGGCCACCACCAGCAGCCTGCAACACGGCAGCACCGCGAGGCTTGTGATTGCCGCCACCTCCCGCCCGCCGCGACCGTTGCGAAGCCGCGCGAAGCTGGGCCCGCCACCCTCCCATCCCCCGCCCGCCGGCAGCGATAACGGCAGCACGCCCACACTGCTGCCCGACGTCATTAACACACAGTCCCGCAGCACCGTCAGCCCCATCACGCCCTCCCTGGGCAGCGAGAAGCCCCGCAGCAGCGCCGGCTGCGGCGGCGCAGGCGTGATGCCCGGCCCCGCCCCGCCGCCACCGCCAGCCCCAGTACCACTGCTGTCGTAAGACCGTACGACAGCTGTGCCGTTGCCGTACAGCACGGTGCCAACGCCAAGGGGCGACATGGCGTCCACTATGCCAAGCAGGGCGTCGCCGCATATGCCGCCGCCGGGCAGGCTGCCGTCCCATCCGTACCACGGTCCTGTACGGGAGTCGTACCCATCGTACATGCTCGAGCCAGAACCACCGCTAGTGGCAGAGAAGGACGACGATGCGCTCCCGCCGGCGCCGCCACCTGCTCGCCGGAGGTCCCACACCCGCAGCTGCTTGTCGCCGCCGGCTGTCACTAACACGTGGCTGCCGTACGACGCCATGCAGCTGACGTCACCGCTGTGCGCCCGCACCGCCGCCGCCGTCACGCCGCAGCGGCGGTCCAGCAGCATCACCCGGCCGCTACGCAACCCCGTCGCCACCACCTCTGGCGAGCCGCTGCTGGCAGCGCTGCCGTCAGCCCCTTGGCCGTCGGCGCCGCTGCCGCCGGCGCCGCCGAGGTTGCACATGGCGCTGACGGCGTCGTCGGCGTCGATCCGTACGGCGGGCGCCGCCAGACACTCCGAGACCACACGGCAGCGCTCCAGGTCGACGGAGCAAACGCGCGCGTCGGCAGTGCCTACGAACAGCGCGGGAGGCGGGACACACCTGCGGCGTCAGGAGCTGCACTGCCACGCAGCCACTGACAGGGGAGCGTCAGCGCGCAGCCCTACACGGCACGGCGTTTCGTTGTGCTGGGTATGTTGTACAGTGTGGTGAGAGGGATGTACAAAGCAAGCAACAAGGCAATTCTGGCAAGGTACTGGTACACACGGACTGACTATTGTCATGGGCGCTCAGCGCCCTTGCTGCCCGGTCGGCGCAGGGCTCCATATGGCCCGGCATTGTCTGCGCGGAGTGACACCTACGGGATCGCGCTCACCCGCGAAAAGCGTCCTAGGGTCGTCCGCCGCTGCGCTCATAACTGTGTAGCCCAGCCGCAGTCCCGCGCCGCCGCCAGCTACCCCTCCGCCAGGCCCCAGTGTCCCAATGCCACCAACGCCGCCCGCCACTGCGGCGGCGGCGGCGGCGCCGCCAAGCACCGCTGCCGCCGCAGCAGCAGCACCCCGACTGGCGCCTGTGAGCACGCCCGACACACCGCCGGTGCCGCTGCCGCCGCCGCCGCTGCCGCCGCCACTTGCCGCCGCCGCCGCCATCTGCTTTGACGTCAGCAGGCCGCCCATCGTCTGCCAGCCTTTGGGTCCATTGGCTCCCGTGGATCGCTGCCCGAGAGAGGAGGGCTGCTGCTGCTGCTGCTGCTGTTGCATGTAGCGCCCAGACCTGTGCAAGGGACGTGGCAGGGCGAAGCATTAGGGCACGTAGGGACACGTCGTGGTATGCCAGTTTGTCGATGCGACTCCCTTGTGAAGCGCCCAGGAACGCCCGTGGGTCGCGGTTGCAGCTCGTTCAGCTGCTCTGCACCACCTCGCACCACGACATCAGCACCACCACACACACCTAAAACACCTGCCTCATCCCGTCCTCACCTGTCCACCAGCTCGCTCCACGCGCTCCCAGCCACCAGCCCGCCAGGCTCCAGCCCCAGGCCCTCCAGCCCCACACCGCCCGCACCTCCCTCCACCAGGCCACTCCCTGCCACTCCCCCGCCGCCGCCCCCGCCGCCGCCCGTCTTCCCGTCCATATTTGCCAGGCCCGAAACCCCAACTCCCATCCCTCCGCCTCCTCCTACGCCGCTAGCACCTCCGCCAGGTGTGAGACCCATGGCCCCAACACCTGTCCCCTGTGGTTGCGTCGGCACCGGGGCCGCGGCAAGCACCCCCAGCTGCTGACCGCTGTCGCACGACCACACGTGCAGCTGCCCCGACACGTCAACCGACGCAACCACCGCCCCGCCGCCGCGAGCCGCCCGCAGTACGAGCATCCCGTTAATGGCGGCGCGGTGCCCGACGTACTGCACCCGCGCGTGGCAGTCGGAGAGCGACCAGACGCGTACGACGGGTACGGCGCCGTCGCGCCCCGGGACCGCGCCGCGGCCGGCGGTTAGTACGGCGCACTCGTTGGGGTGCGCCGCAACCACCCGTACACGGTCCTTGTGGGCGGGCCAGGAGTGTACGACAGAGGCTTGCAGGCTCCACACATTGCTGGCGGCGGGGCCGGCCAACACCGTGTCAAGAAGCCGGGCACGTGCAGCACGGCTTAGCTGTTGGTGGGCCTGTGGGGACGGTTCGGGCAGCTGCGTGTTGCGGGCTGTTGCGCGAGGGTGTGGGTGTGGCTCTGGGTACTGTGAGGCGGTCCCCGCGGCAGCACTGAGGGATGGCAGGGAGCTTGCTGAGGGCATGCCTGCCCCGGAGCGGGCTGCTGTGGATGTGTCGGGGGGTGTCGCAGGGGTCACGGCAACCGGGGCGGTGGTTACGGCAGCGGGTTGGGTGCCATTGCCGCTGGCTGCTGCTATGATGGTGGTGGTGGCCTCCACAGGCGGGGAGGCGGAGGCGGTAGGTGGGGTGATCTGTGCGCCCTGCGGGCCGGCTGACGGGCCAAGCGGCACGGCCTGTGCTCTGAGAGGCAACGGTGGCAGAGGGATATCAAGCGGGGCAGGGGGCACCCAGGACCACCTGTGGGAGCCAGAGTCAGCAGCTGGTGTGGTGCTGGGAGCTGCGGCGATTGTGGGTTCAATGGGACCGGCCAGGTGGCTTGGCTGGGGGGGCTGCACGTTGGGGGAGGGGGCTGAGGCATCAGGGATCGGGGCCGAGGAGAGGGCGCGTAGGGACTCCTGCCCGGCAGCAGCTACTGGGGAGCTGCCATGCAAGGAGGCGTTGGAGAAGGGGAACAAGGGTTGGGTAAAGAGGACGCCGCGTCGGGTGCAGGGGTGGAGGGGGATAGTGGCAAGGGCTGTGGCGGGGCGGAGGTCGAGGTGCTGGGCGGTGGCTGTGGGTCAAGCGAAGCGGAGAGAGAGGCGGCCGCCTCTGCGGCTGCCTGGCGTGCGTGGACGAAGACAGAATCGCCAATGCCGCCACTCCTGCTGCTGCACCTGCTCCCCTGGTCACTGCTGTTGCCCCCGATGCTGGGGCACGCGGGCAACCCAGCCGCGCCGGTTCCGTTCCGCTCTCCCGACGCCTCCTGCGCGCTGTCGCTGTCACTACTGCTGCTGCTGCTGCTGGTGCTGCTGCTGCTGTCGTTGTTGCTCATCGGAACAGAGGACAGACGCTCGCTGACGGCTGATGGCAGATCTCCAACCGACAACGACTTGCTGCCGTACTGCCCCACGGTCGCCCCACCTTCAAGTGCTGGCACCCCACCCCTCAGCAGCCCCTCCTTTCCCAGCTGCTGCTGCTGCTCCTGCTGCCCCCGCTCCGCCTGCCCTGCGTGTGTGCTCCTCACGCCTTCCAGCCCCGGCAACGCACCCACACTGCCCCGCATTGACCCCTGGCTCTGCAGCCGCCCCTCCGAGGACCTCCCTGGCCTCTCCCACTCCGCACTTCCCCCAATCCCCACCCGCCCGCTAGACGTCCGCGACGCCCCTCCACCCGTCTTTCTTCCTACTCCTCCTCCTCGATCCCCACCTCCACCAGCGCTGCCCTGCCGTCCCATCAACCCCAGCCCGACGCCCCCTCCCGCCCCCAACCCCACGCCGCTGCTGCTGCTCCCCACAGCCAGTGACTCCACCAACGTGGGGGACCCAATCGCCAGCAGCTGTGGCCAACCATCATACACCCCGTCGCTGCCCTGGCGCCCCCCATCGAGGTACCCCTCCCCGACTTCCTGCTCTCCGTCGCCCCACGTCCCAGGCTCCCCTCCAGCGGCCCCCTTGCCACCAGCACCATGGACACCAAAGGAAGACGAGCCGGTGGCGACGGACAGCTGTCCCGATGCCCGCCGGTCCCGGGCCGCTAAGCCACTGCTCCCACTGCCTCCTGCTCCGTGGAGGCCACTGGTAAGGGCGCTGCGAACGCCACCGGCGAGAGCAGCTGCAGTCCCGGGTGAGGTATGATGCGCTGCCGACACGCGGCCGTGGCGGGAGGCGGTGTGGGGGGAGGGGCCGGGGCCCGCGGGAGCGTGCGCGTCCTTGGGGGATGAGCGGAGGGAGTTGGGCGCGGACCAGCCCACCTCCTTAATGAACAGGTGGGTGCCATGCAGGGCCGCCACCTGCGTGTAAGATACAGGACACGTACACAGGGTAGCAGTACAGTAGGCATGCCACCCGAGTGAAAGACACAACCGCAAGGGGAGCGCAGGGGAGGGCGCGTCAAGACCTTTCATGCCCCACACATTATGCATACACCACAGAGCCCCCGCGACACATAGGGCGTCGTAAGCTAGATGATGCACATGAGCACCTGCGGGCCGGCCTTTGCAGCTGTTACACCCACCTGCTGCTGCTTCTGCGCGATGTCCCGCCGGACTTGCTCCAACGAGCCCCGCAGCTGCCCACCGCCACCTCCGACCCCACCTCCGCCCGCCGCCGCGCCTGACCTCCCCCCGCTCCCCGCCCGGCCCGCCTCCGCCCCATCCCCCGCTGAGTCTGCGGACAGGGGCCCACTGCCCCCCGCTGCGGCCAGGGCCGCAGGCGACCAGCCCAGCCGTGCACGGAGCCCTGCCTCCAACGCCTGCCACCCGGGCAGCAGCCCGCGGACCGTTAGCAGCCCGCTGCTCGATACCAGCTCCCTGCAATGCAGGCAGGCGCGCGGACAGGGGGCCAGTGCCGAGGGGCGTGATTCCGGTTCCATGCTGACTTCATTACAATGGTGATGTTGGTGTGGGGCAGCGCATTAGCTGCACCCGGCCTGGACACTGTGCGCTGGGCTCATTGCAACATGCTAGCAGTATTGGTGCCCATTGCACCATTAGACTCACCTGTACACGCACTGCACCAGCTCCCAGTAGCCGCCCTCCTCGTCGTCATTAGCCCCCCCGCCGCCGCCCCCGCCGCCGCCGCCGCCGCTGCCGCTGCCCATGGTTGCCAATGCCTCCCGCTGCTGCCTCTGGGACGCCACCGTGCCATTGGCACGGTACGCCGCCCGCCTCCTCGGCCCCGCGTTCGACAGCAGAGGCATGACGTGTGGCAGCACCACCCATGCAAGGTTCTCGGGGCGTGCTAGCCGCACAAACGCCCGCACTGCCAGGCCTGCCAAGAGCGTAAGCGAGCCTGGTGCAACCACGTACGACCCGGGGTCCAAAAGGACAGATAGCAGCGGCGGCAGCGGCGCCGACGGTCCGCCGCCGCCGCCGCCGCTACTGCCACTGCTGCTGATCCGGCCCCTAGCGGTGGAGCCCTCTGCGCTTCCAAAGGAGGCCAGTGCTGCACCGGAAGATACGGGAGAGGCGGCGGGCGGGCCGCCGCCTGAGCCGCCGGGCTGTACGGCAGAGGGCGACGGCGGCTGCGCGGCGGCGGGGTGCTGCGGCGCTAGTCCGTGCAAAAAGGCCCGAGGGATGAGCTCCGGAGGCAGCAGGTCCAAAATCGCACCAAGGACCGACAGTGCAGCGTAGATCTGGTTGTGTACAGCAGCATCGCCGCCGCCGCCGCCACCGGTCTGGCCGGCAGCAGCGCTGCCCGCTGCCACGGCTTCTTGCTGCGCCCTGCCGCTGGCAGGGACAAGCCCTGACGCCCGGCCTGAACCGCCCGCCCGTTCTCTGCCGCTGCCGCCGCCGCTGGTGGAGGGTACGACAGCCATGTGCAGCAGTACGGGAGCCACGTGCCGCGACGCCAGCTGCCCGCCCATCTCCGTACAGAGCCGTACCAGCAGCCGCTGCACGCTGACCCCAGCCGTGACACACGCGACGGCGGGAGACAGCACGCGCTCCAGCAGCAGCGGCAGCGGCAGCCGCGGCGCCAGGGCAACTAGCGCCGCCGCCGCGGCGTCGCTGACGCCGGAGGAGCCCGCCAAGGCACGACTGACGCCGCCAGCTGACGTCACCGACGGCAGCGCCGACGACGCCGGCATCTCGGGGCCTGCCGTAGCGGCGGCGCCAACGGCGGCAAGGCGCCCCTGTGGGTCCTGTTGCGCGCCTGGGGCAGCGGCGGCAGGGCGGCCGTGAGGCTCCGGAGCGGAGCCTGGGACGGCGGCGGCGCTGGCGGGGCACAGCAGCGCCGCCAGGAGCAGCGGCAGCGCCCGCTGCACGTACGCGTCGAGGTCGGTGGCGGCGAGAAGCTGCACGTGGAGCGCGGGCGACAGCAGCTTGTACGACAGGGCCGGTACGGCACCCGCTGCTGCCGTACATGACGATGCTGCTGCTGAGGAGCCACCGCCGTCACATGCGACCTCAGCTGGTCCGCTTGGTCGCTGCCGCTGTGGCTGCTGCTCACGTTCGTGCATGTACAGCAGCGGGTCGTCCACGTCCAAGAAGTACGACAGGCAGTAACACACGTACGGCAGCACGTGGGCCGTGGCAAGGTTGGGCGGCAGCAGCCGCAACAGCGCCTGCAGCACCTCCAGCGCGTGCCCGCTCATCTGCGCAAGCAATTGCTGCCCCTGCTGCTGCTGCTCCGCACCGCCCTCCCCTCCCGCTCCTGCGCCCGCGATCCCACCAGAGGCCTGCACCCAGCCCGCGAGCGCGCCGCTGCCGGTGCCTCCCCGTGCACACGCCACGACCGCCACCTGCCACAGCACGTGCATTATGTGTGGCAAGCACAGCTCCAGAGCGGGGGCCTGGTCGGCCAGTCGGTCCAGTGGCCCCGTGCGGGCGGCATGGGCGAGCGAGGCAAGCTGCTGGGGCAGGCGCCAAGGGAGAGGTGCGGGGAGGAGCTCCGCCCACGCCGGCTGAGTGCTTGCTGGTGCGGCAATGGCAGTGGTGGTGGACAGGGCGGAGCTGTGGACGGTGGAGGTGGTGGTGGTGGTATCGTATAGGGTGGTGCGCAGGAATGCGTGTGCAGCGTGGAGCTCGGGGCCGAAGAAGGGGTCGCCCAGCAGCTGCTCGGCGGTTGTCTGCATGAAGCATGAAAGTGATGGATGAGGCAGCGGCAAGAGGAAGTCATCCATCCAGCTCATGTAATGCCATTCCACGGCACGACGGTGGAAGCTTCGATCTAGCCACAGGGCTCCATGGCATATGCCATCCGAGGTCTGAAGACGTGATTTATTCAGCAGCTGCATCAAGTTTCAGCCTGCTGAGTGCACCCAAACAGTGCAGTGGATTCACACCGAAACGCACCTCAGGGCTGGGCGCTAGGCACAGGCGAGCAAAGCGCCGCGCGGCGGCAGGGAGCCTCCGCGCCAGGTGCAGCCACGTAGAGGGCGCTGCAGTAGAGGAGGTCGTGCCGAGTGTTGGAGCTGGAGGCGCCCAGTACGACATATCCGGCCAAGACAGGACAGGTGCGAGTGCTGCATCTGCTGCCACGGTGTCGGCCGATGTACCGGCAGCGGCGGCGGTCAAAGTTTGTACCGCGCCACGTGACGGCGGCGGGCCCAGGATGAGGCGGCCCAGGTACAGCTGTACGGCAACCTGACCGATGGCCTGCGGGGTGTACGGCAGTGCGTGCACGGCTGAACGGCACCGCCTTCTTAGGTACTGACAGGAGGTACCGATATACTGTGCCTGCGTCCGCGTCTGTGACACTGCATTGCGGCAAGCTCCTTTCGTCGAACACGCATTCACTGTGACGTGTCGCCCCCATGCCCTGTGCTTTACCCCCTCTAGTCCCAGGTGGTGCACCTGCCAGCATATGTTGCTAAGACCCGCAGCATTCTGAGCCTGGATGACGCAGGTCTCAATGGTGTCTGATCAGCCGGCACCAACCCCAGCACCGAGCAGTGTCCCATGATCGAGGACTGGCGCGCCGTGACCCGCAAGGGTGTGACCTGCCATGGCGGTCAGCTGTACGTGATGCACGCCATTGCGCAGACGTGCTGCCACTGTTGTGCTCACGGCAGCCGCACCTGTGATGGCATCCGTACCGTGCGGGAACCGCTTCATCCATCCGGTGCCGGCGGCTGAGCCCCCCGGCTGAGCCCACAGGACCAGGTGGTTGAAGCAGTTCAGCACGATAAGGATGCCAGCCCGGATGCGCAGTCGCCAGCGAAGCGCTTGTAGCGCAAGTGCTTACAACGTGCGTCACGTTCAGCTGGCCGCCGCAGCAGGTCACACCCTTGCGGCTCACAGCGTGCCAGGACTTGGCCTTGGGCTAGTGCTCTACCCCGAGGGGTGTTGTCCATATGTCGTGTTGATCATGACCACTGACCCAGCAAGGCCCTTAATGCATTGCCTCTATCAAGGCATACCTGTCAGCCACCACTTACCTCGATGTCAGCCCGCATGCCCTCCGCTGAAGTCATACCCCTGCCACCCGCGTCCTCACCGGGACCGCCCAGGGCCTCCAGTCGCGCCCTGTCGTCCGGCACCCCTGCAACCGCCGACCCCATACGCCGTACAGCCCACAGGTCGTGCCGTACACCGTACGGCACCTCCTGCACGCCATTTGTCTGCACGCCATTTGTTGAGAGGGTGCCGCCACGCCGCCCTCCGAGCTGCCATGCTGGCCCGCCGCTCTCCAGCCTAGCCCCCGCGCCGACACCACCTGCACCGTGCCCGTACCCACACCCATACCCATGCCCATACCCATACTGCGTTTCCTCCTCCTCCTCCACCACTAGCCCTCCCTCCCTGGCCGCCACCAACCCCAGCAGCTCCACACTGTCCAGGTCAGCAGGGAAACCACCATGGCCGCCACCGGCACCGCCGCCCTTGCGGCCGCCAGCTACGCGACCCGGGCCTACCGCGGCCCGCTGCAGCGGCGACGCCAGCGAACGGCCGCCGCTGGCGGCGGCTGCCGCAGCGGCAGCGGGGGCCGGGCCCCGCGGCGGGTGAGGGGTCAGGAACAGCGGCGCGTGCATGCCGCCCAGGCCGCAAGCCCCGCCGCCGACGCCAGGGGCCATGCCCTGGGCCGCCGCTGCGGCGGCGGCCGCCGGAGGCGGCTGCCGCAGCGCAGCTGCGACAGCAGCTGCGCCGCCGGTAGCGGCGGTGGCGACGGCAGCCGCCGCCGCCGCTGCAGGCTGCGCTGTCGCCGTGGCTACCAGCGCCAGGTGCACATTCTTTGCCGCCACTGCCGCCTGGCCCACTAGCTTGTGTCCGAACATGAGGTCCACCCAGTGGTGCAGCTGGGAAGACACGTGCTCCGACTCCAGCAGCGCACTGCATGCATGGGCAGTTGGGTGGGTGCTGTCTTTGTGACGACAGCAGTACAGCCAGGCCGGAGCGTGGGGACGCATCTAGTGCCAACGGGGCTACACTACGATCGCAAGCCACACACGGCCGTGCGCAGGACGGCAGCTCTGTCAAGGGCACGTGGCTGCCTCACTGGTGCCACCGGCTGTGGCAATGGCCAAGCATAGGCTGTACCAAAACCGTACCGCCATTGTGTACCATGTAACGCCTCACCGGTGCCATCGCACGAAGTCCTCAGGGCTATCCGCCCACTCCGGGAGCTCCAGGTCGGGCAGCTCAGGGTGAATGGACCTGCAGGCACATGTGGGCTGCAGCTCAAGAACGTGCGTGTGCATACGTGCGTCTGCACCACACCCTGTCTCCACAAATGGGTCCAAGGCAGACAGCAGGGTGCAGGGCCTCACGCTATGAAGCTGCCCCTGCGGCTGCAACCACACCTGCAACGGTGAGGTGCGATTATCCGCGCCATGCCGACACGCACGCAGCACACGCACGCACCTGAACACGTCCGGTTGCGTGTACAGCTGCGGCAGGGCCTCGTCGGGAGAGGCCGCCATCATGGCGGCTACGGATGCCGGGTACTCCTTCGGTTGGAAGTTGGCCCGTACGGCACGCTGCAGTACGGCACGTGGCGTAACCCGCGCCATGTAGATGCAGTAGCTCAGCTCCGACAGGGGCTCCTGCGGGTGCACCGTGACCAGAGAAAATTGAGCACGGGAGAAGCAAACGGTAAGCCTCAAGGTTCAGGTTCAGGTTCGGTAATAATGCGGGGTTGCGACCAAACGTAGGACAGTAGCTTATCCCTGACAAGGGCAGTGGCAATATATAGAACACAGGCGCAAAACATTGGTCGTCACGTGCGGCGCACAGCCAAACCCAAGGGCTGCGCAACGCTACTCCATGGCCTCCTCACGCCACCCCCATATTCCCCGTGCCCCCGAAGCCCCGTGCGCCCGCCGTACGTGCGGTATGTGGTGCGGTGGCTCCGCGGTGTCGTACGTCACGTCCAGCTGGAGGTCTCCCTTGGCCTGTCGGTACCGCGACTGCGTCAGGCAGTGCCACCCGCCGCCGCCGCCGCCAGAGCCCGCGCCCCCGGCCTCTCCGCCTCCCACCCTCTGCTGCTGCTGCTGCTGCTGCTGCTCGATATGGCTTTGGTTATGGTGCTGAGGATACTGGTTGCCGTGCTGGGCCTGGTGCGGCGGCCGCCGGTGTGGGTGGCAGCTTAACCGCAGCATGGCCTCCGGGTGTACGGAGAAGTCAGTGACCCATGGGACGAAGGGGTGCAGCGTCCTGTCGCCCAGCCGCCGTCCCGCCGCCAGGTTGAGTAGCAGCAGGTAGTCCAGGTTGGTAAGGACGCGTTGCTGCCAGGCACGTGTCAGGGCGGGCAGGCTGGCGGGCGCGCATGGGAGCGGCGGGAGGCGCGGCGGCAGCGGGAGGCCATGCGCTGGCAGCGTGCATTCGGGGTGAGGTTCCGGACCTGGGGGCTGTGATTCGCGATCTGGGTCATGTGGGTCGGGTGCAAACTCGGCTGGGTCGGCGGGTTGGAGTGCGGGGGAAGCTGGCAGCAGCTGCAGCCAGCCCCCGGGGCGCAGCAGCATGCTGGTCGGGCTGATGCCCCCCACCGGTCGGCCCAGGAGGGTGTGCGTGTTGCACACGGCGGCTACCAGCTGCAGCAGCAGGAAGCGGATCTGGGTGTCAGCGAGGCGGGAGCTGGTGGCAGCGCCAGCAGCTGTGGGACCGGGGGCGGGGTGCGCACCCCAGCCGGTCGCAGCGGCGGCGCCGCCGCCTGTGCCGCCTGCACTGCCGACAGCTGTGGATGCGATGTGTGGCTGGCGGAGGCAGTCGGCGAGGGACAGGCCGGGACGCCAGCACACGCCCAGGGAGGAGGCAGGAAGGAGGAGCGGCTGGGTTGGGCTGGCAGCTGGCGAGGGTGATGTGTCCAGGGGCGCTGGCACGGTTGCGGTGGGTGATAGGGGCGAAAGGTGGGCTGCAGTGGTGGCGTCATGGGGGAGGGAGGAGGAGGAGGAGGGGGAGCAGGCTTCCAAGGGGATGCAGGAGTTGAGGGGGTTGACCAGAATGGCGATGTTCGGGTGGCCGGCGGTGTGGGGGTTATTGTGAGCTGGGCCACTGGCCGTGCGCCGGGCACTGCATGCCCCTGAAGCTGCAGCATGGCCCATATGGTGGATGGGTCGTGCGGAAGGGCCTCCGGAGGTGGCGGCCTTTCCTTGACTGGACGGTTGCGCAAATAAGGACAGCTCGCGCAGGAACTGCTGCAGGGAGACGGTTGCTGCGGCTTCCTGGGGTTCGGGGCCGCCAGCGCCGACCGCAGTCACGTTGTCTTCCGTTTCACCTCCTGCTGACGCTGCAGCCGCATCTGCTGTCCTGTGCTCTGCGTCTGGGCCCGCTGCTGCGCCCGTCGGATTGCCCGTTCCGAAGTGCAGCAAAACGGGGTAGCGCGTGGCCCCAGGGCCACATCGCAAGCTCGTGGATGCATACCAGCCAGTATTGCCTTGCAGATCCGGAACGACTGCAGCAGGTAAACCAAGCCCAGCGTTGAGCAATAGGTGGCCTTTCGCCATCGAGCTCTGGGAACGATTCCTCCAGTGCTATATAATCCCAACTGACTTACCTGCATTCAGTTCCAGGCCCAGGACAGCGGCGGCGAAGTCCTGTAACTGTTGGGCAACGCGGAGCAAAGCGGTTCCCACGTCTTCGGTTTCCTCCACCATCTGCCTTTGATCGCTCCGGCACCCTTCCTGTATTTAGGGGGTCTGGACGTGATCCATCCAGCCCCTTCGTTTGGCTTTACGATGGCCCAAGGGTACAGCGCGCGGAAGGCCATATACTGGCCTCCGGTAGTTAACTCGACATGTTATCCCACGCTTAATAACAATCAGGAAAGGTTTTGTCCATTCCGGAACTGGGGGCCTGTTTTCCTGAAGTTTGGGCCAGCCCAACAATCAAACTGTGGTATGCAGCGCGGTTGACTCTTCAATTGGCAGGGGTCAAACAGTATCAACTCGAAATGTAGGTGACTTGAATAGAAACCACCGTGGCCCGACACGTGACAGATTGGGATAACGAGGCACAGGGGCTGAGCAGGGGAGCCTCGTGCGTTGTACGTCCCGGTCGCCGCTCCCTCTGTCCCCAGCTGCCTGCCCATCCGAGCGGCACAGGCCCCCTCAAATCGCTGGCGTGCTCATTTTGAAGGATCCCTAGATCCAGTCTTTCAAAGTGGGGACAGGTGATACGGCTTGGGCAACGGAAGGGGCGTGGTCATTGGGCAACCGTACGGTTAGCACGGGGCGGGCTAAGGAGACTGGCGTTTTTTTACTCTTTGAGCAAGCATGTCATTTCACTGTTGCCACGCCCCTTGCCATGTTGCTGGCTCGACTGAAACAGGCCATCCATGCAGTGTGGCATGCCCAGTCGGTACAAGGCAGGTGGTACAAGGTCCCCCTGGATCAGTTGCGCCTGGTCACGACTTGATCTCCTGCCGTGATGCCATACCGCACCTAGATTTGAGAGTACCTCGAATCCTCGACAACTACAGTACATGCTGCCATTCAGTGTCGGACGGGCCATCCATTGGCCCGTGCACAAATTCGCAAAGCCACGCCCAGCAGACCCCCGCCAGTACCTGGTGGCAGACCAGCTGCTAACCGCACAGGCCATCGGCGCCTAGTCCTCTCGACGTTGACCCATTTTGATCTGATACATGCGTTGTACGGTACCTCCCCTCACCGCACCCTGCTTCGCCCAGTTGCAAACTTCTTGAGACCCCACAACCCATGACATAAAATTGATCAGCACTCACGCAGGCACGCAATCAGGAAGAATCATAAATGGTGACGCAGCTGCCCCTACTTGCACTGTATCATACTTCTCGTACTACCGCCTTGATCACCAGCAGCGTATCCCAAGCACGCATGCATGCGTGGCACGTGCCAGCCGAATGACGTGTCAACCGCATTGCAGCAGCAGGCGGCTGCGCGTGCCTTACCGTTTGGGCGTGATCCCCACCAATCTACTACCAACCTAGTTTCGGCAGACCTCGCCATTGGTGCAAAATAAAGGCGTTGCCATCGCTTGGTTGCGTCACGCACCATCATTGCAAAGCTCACCCGAGGAGGTGCAAAACACGGACAGCTAGCTGGGCAGCAAACTGACCTTAATTGGACCTTACTTGCAACTCTACCGCATGCACATGTCCCGTCCTCTGCCTCACGGCCTGAGACCGCCCGCCCGCAGCGCCGCCCGCGCCCGCCCCTTGTGCGTGTACGGGAAATCTAGGCGGGCCAGCTGCTCGTCCTGCACGAACACGTGTCGCACCATGCCCACCACGCCCTGCTCGTTCCAGCGGTACTGCACGGAGCCGCCCGAGGCGCGGCACAGCTCCACGAACGAATGCACCTGCATGCGAAGTACGGCATACGGCATACGGCATACGGCATACGGCATACGGCATACGGCTTACGTAAGTGCTGAGGATGGTCATAACGGCCTAATTGCCATTCGAGTATCACCGACCTAGTTTTCGGGGGAGATGTAGCGTCAGGGCGTCACCAAACAACAGCGGGGGCCTCTGACCTAACACTACACCACTTCTTAGCAGTCTGACTTCTAAGCAGACAGCACCCACCAAGGGCTTGAACCAGAAGTCCAGGTCGATGACCAGGCAGTTGCCATTGAGCACCTGCAGTCACAGCGTCGTACGACGGCGCACAGCTTGGTGACATACAACACACCTGACTGGCTGTATGGCGCTGAACACGGTGCAACTGCCTGCTATGCATGTCCCACAATGATATGGAAGGTCGTACACCGGTACCGTACGAAGGCCAGGCACCAGTCAGCCCCAAGCTTGTACCTCCTTTACTGACTTTTCCCAGGCCAGCAGCCCCACAGTGCTAGCAGCAGCAGGTGGTCCCTACCACCCATGCACAACGCACCTCCTGTCTTTGTTCCAGCCCTCACACAACAGCACACAAACAACGACCAGAACTCTTCCAGTAACCGCACGGACACCGCCGCGGAGGTCCTCAAACACGCAGACACTCAGACAAGGCGGTGTGCACAGCCGTGCCGGTACCGCCACTGGAGCGGTCACTTCCAGTACAACATACAGCCCCAAAACTACAGAGTACCAGTACGACGCACCTCCCTGTCCCAGCCGCCGGATGCGGGGACCCCCAGCCCCAGGGGGTCCAGCTGCTGCGCCCAGGACTCGGTGTCGCTGTCGTCGTTTGCCTGTGATGGCGAATGACCATACCGGGACGGTGTAGATTGACTTCGAGGCGCATGCATGCATCCCATCACCCGACAACTAAGGGACTCTGTGGATCGGGTTAGCTGTTGGCACTTGAACTCATCAGTCTTTTCCAGGACAACTTGGCAACAAAGGAAAGAACATCCTCTTTCAAGGACGGAGGGCCCGACAGGGGACACCAGGAAGAGCTGTGTTTCCCTGCCGGTGTCGTGCCCTGTGTTCCCCGTATTTGGTCCTAAGCAAGGTGCCACTTCTGATTTTCGCCGTCCCTCTGCCCACCTCGGTAGACGAGTACAGGCCCTCCAGGCTGGCAGGGGTGCAGTGCTTGAACAGCGTCGTGGGCTGCACTGCGGGTTACAGGGTTGCATAATGATGCTGTATAGGGTTGCAAGGTCATGACAGTACAGTACAAACTGGAATGATGGAGTGGAGACACTGCACGTGCGTGCGTCGTGGGCTCAACTGCGGGTTGGATGATACAGCAATCCAAAGAGTCCGCTGCTACATGGCGGGATGATTGGATGTACCGTTAGTTGTGCACCATGGCTGACTGAAGCAATTGAGTCATTGAGTCAGCAACCAACTGCCAGCACCCTGACACAGCTCATCCCTATGATGCGGGCGAGTTGGTAAATACGCATCTATCCAAATGGAGTTGTACTCAACGCACGCAACTCGAGTGGCCTGTAAACGGCAGATCCACGCTTGGATAAGCTATTCCACGCTATGGATAAGCTGTTCCAACAGATACGCATACACCAAAGTGGCAATCACCATAACCAAGTACTACACGCAGCCCCACAGCCCGGCAGACTCACCCTTGTGGGTTAGCAGGAAGTACTTGGTCTGCTCCGCCAGGCCCCACACCACGGGCGCGTGCTCGCGCAACAGCCGCCGCGCGCCCAGCACGTAGCCGCCCTCCCGCATGTGCCGTACGAGGTTGTACGGCACGGGGCCGGTGACGTACGAGTCATCGTCCCACTGCATGACGTACCTGCATGCCCATAAGGGCCGTGCGTACGTGCGCATGGCTGCTGCTTACCGCCCATGTGGGGCGTGGTGGCCAGGATGTGCGTCCGCTTCCAACAGCATGGCCACTCGGAGACAAGTTCAAACGCCTACCACCCCCGTCGACTGGATGCGCTGCTATTCTGGTATGCTGGAGCTTCTGCAGCTTCTTCGGTTGTTTGTAAGTGGCAGGGGCAGCCAGTTTCCCAGAGCAGCCCCATCCGTCCTTCACGTGTCCTCAAACAGGACTACCCACATCTCCACCCTGCGCTCTATGTACTAGCCCCTTCACCACCGAATGCCCATGTGCGCCTACCGCAGTGCGTTCCTCCCTCCCCGTTCCCTGCCGCAACTGTGCCCCATGCCACGTGGCACCACCGCACCTGTGTCCCAGGGCACGTGCAAACCGCGGCATGAAGGCCAGCCGCCAGTCGCCCATCAACCGGTACCCCGCGCCCCAGTGGCCGTACCACGTGGAGCGGTCGCTGCCAGCCGCCGGCAGCACCCACGTGGCATTGCTAATGGGCAGCACGTGCACCCGGCAATCCGCACACATGCCGCCGCCGCTGTGCCCAGCGCGCGGCGCATCCTGTTGCGCTTCAACGGCGGCAGCGGCGGCACCGCCGCTGATGTCACCCTGCAGAGCGCCGCCGCCGCCGCTGACGTCACCCTGCAGAGGTGCCAGCTGACTCGCGCCGTCCGCAGCGGTGCCAGCACTGCCACCGTTGATCTGATTTACACCCTCCGCAGCAGCAGTGCCGTTGCTGCCGCCGGTAGCGCTGCTGCTGTTGCTGCCGGGCCCGTTGATGGCGGTTGGGATCCCGAGAACGTCCCGTACTGCGGACTGTACGGGGGGCAGGTGGTGCTCGAAGGTGAAGACGTACAGTACGGCGGGCGTTGTGGGCCACAGGTGCCGCTGCGCCAGTCGGATGTTGGCCCGGAGCATGTCCAACCTGTCCGACTCTGCACGCAGCACGAAGGCAACGATAGGCAGGAGTTGTGACGTTGTGGCACCGTGCACAGGAGTTCGAGCGTGAATGCGCTTGCAGGAACCAAGTGCCGCCTGCTCGTGCCACGGAGTGCATCTGGAAAGTGGGACAAGGCGTTCCCCGTCCGCCCCCATCACTGTGCAGGCAGGAAGAGAGGGTACCGGCAGGCCATGGCAGGCACAATGAACATGCGGCTCTTGCAGGGCCTGCACATGGCGGAGGAGGGTGCCGGTACACATGCACAGCAGGGGCCCGCCGCAGGGACACGCCCCAGCAAGGGTAGGGGTACTGAAGCCGTTGGTGTCTAGCCGCCTGTGCTCGCAATCCCAAACACTTACTTTTATAGTACAGATCTGTAAGCAGTAATACCATCGCCAGCCTGTCCTTGTTTGCTGAGGCATCAACGCCTCCGTCCGGTGACAACTGCTGGACGGCATCGGCGACAATCGACTCCAAGAGCACTCGCGCGGGTGCACGTATAGCCTTTACAGGGGAGATTTCTTCCGGACGTTTCCCATGGTCACCTAGCCCCGACTGCTGTATGTCATCAGTCCACAGTTTGGGACCTGCCTCCATGCGAACTGGTGCACGTTGTCCCGCTTTTGGGCTAGGTAACGGCTCCGCTGCTGCGTGGCTGGTGCAGTATACTAGAGTAAAGACTATATAACCTATCGTAACTGTTTTCAGCGCCTGCATTCGCAAGTAGGAGTCGGTATTGTGTGACCCTGCCTTCGTCCTTGGCGGCACCCGGCCGTGTGCATACTGCATGGAAGGGGTAGTATCGTAGAAAGCCACCATTGCATGAGAGGTGCATTTATCGCAAATATCGCAGCCTCCAACAGCGGCACGCTAATAATATGAGGCGCAATGCGCGAAGCCACAGCGCGAAGCACGGATAGGAGCGCATTGCTGCAATGACCTAAAACTAGTTTATGGACTTGTGAAGAATTCAGCACCTTTCGCGGCCCCGGCAAAACCGTACAGGGAAACCGTTACAGGCAACCATGCGACCATGCAACCTGCGCACAAGTGGACCACAGCCCCAGATCGTTCCACATTTCGTCAACCAGAACGCACATATTGCCTCTGCAAAAAAGCATGAGCAGAATGAGCTGTGGTCGTCAGGGTCTCAGTTGGTTGCAATAACGGTGCACTTTGCAACGTTTGCCACGAGCCAGCCCTCACACGTCACCGGTGCTTGCCACCCGGCTAACCATATCGCGGTCCGTCGAGTTTAGCACTTCCACCGCTGGTAAACTCCAGCACATAGCCTACCAGCTCACATTGCCGATCAGTTCACGGACTGTCAACGTAACTACGTCCACGCCTGCTTGCACTCCGTCATGATCCAGCACATTCATCTTTAATGCTGGGCTTCAACTCCATACCATGCATGCTGCTACATCCAGGCCGAGGACCGCAACAATTGACTTTACACAGCCTAATGCTCCGGCCCCACTGTCCGTGCATTCGTACAACCCTTACTGCCCCTTGCCTGCGGGTGCCGCTGGCACCTTGAGCACCTTGCCCTTCGCGTACTCCGGGTGCCCCTACGTCCACGCCGGCCTGCACTCCGTCATGATCCAGCACATTCATCTTTAATGCTGGGCTTCAACTCCATACCATGCATGCTGCTACATCCAGGCCCGAGGACCGCAACAATTGACTTGACACAGCCTAATGCTCCGGCCCCACTGTCCGTGCATCGTACAACCCTTACTGCCCCTTGCCTGCGGGTGCCGCTGGCACCTTGAGCACCTTGCCCTTCGCGTACTCCGGGTGCCCCTTCTGCCACTCCGCTGTGTGCTGCACAATCTGCGCTGCAAGCTGCTCTGCGGTGGTGTTCTTGCCGAAGAAGGTCACGAACTCGCCCGCCGGGTTGATGAGGTAGTGGATGATGGAGTGGTCCACCAGGTAATCGGTCGAGCTCTCGCCCGTCTTAGAGTAGTACACGCGGTAGGACTTGCTGACCGCCTTGACGTTCTCCAGCTCGCCGGTAAGCCCGATCATGCGGGGGTGGAATTCCCGCACGTATGACTTGACGATGGCGGGGCGGTCGCGCTCGGGGTCGACGGAGATGAAGACCGGCTGTATCTGCACGCCTGTCCACTTGTCGACCAGGTCCAGCGCCTCGGCAATCTTCTCCAGCTCGTCCGGGCAGATGTCGGGGCAGTGCGTAAAGCCGAAGTACAGCAGCGCAAACTCGCCGAGCAGGTCGCGGTCTGTGAACCGCTTTCCATCTTGGTCGACGAGCTCAAACGGCCCCCCGACTGCTGCCTGCCCGGCCACCTGCTGGCTCTGCGCGACCACCTGCTGCATCTTCTGGTCCGTGTACAGCCGCGTAGCGTACAAGACCCCAGCTCCCGCCATTAGCGACAGTATCAGCGTCCTCATAGATACTGGCGCGATGTCTCTGCCTGTAGCTTGAGCTCCGCCCTGCTCGGCCGAAAGCAGCAACCGCCCAGTGTGCACCCGTGCCAGCTGCTGCCCGTGGCGTTGCTGCCGCTGCAGCAATGCCGCCACGCCGCACCGCTGCTGCAGCAACACTGGGCACACGAACTGTGACGCGGTACTTGTGGCGATGCTGCTGCTGGCAGCGCACGATGTACCGGCGTCCCCCAGCCACTGGCGTACCAGGGCCTGCAGCTGCACCAGACGCTGCTGCCTCATCGTCCTCAAGATATCAAAACTAGTGGAATGCTACTGGGTGTGGTGATGGGCCAATCACAGCGCTGTGTGATACGGAAGTCGAGGCCCAGCAGCGATGTCTTAACGCTAAACTGAAAACTATTGTCAATATCGAAATACAATCCTACACAAGTAGTTTGCCGACGCACTGACGAAACGTTTGACTCCAAATTGCAATGAGGGTGTCATGGTCGCTGAACTACCCCGTCAACCTCCTGTCAACGGCGGGCCCAGGCTTGTCCTGCACGCAGACGTCGATGCGTTCTTCTGCCAGGTGGGCGCAAAAGCGGCTCGCAGCCAGCTGGGAGCTGTCGGCAAACGCGCGCCTTGCCCCCTCGCCCTGTGGCCCCCGGCCGTTCCACGTCGACCCCTGCTCCCTGCACGGCTGCCGTCGCCCGTTCCATGCACCTCCTGCTCGCAATACGCATACCGTGCGCCCCTTGCTCCGTTCGCACCCGTGCACGGCCCGTCCCACGGGCGTCCGTGTACCACTGCGGACCCACACTCAGCCCATTCCCCCGTAATTCCGTGCCCCTGTGCCCCGCCCGGCCCCCATCACACACGGGTGGAGGCTCTGTGCACCGTACTTGGCATCAGTACACACACGGACCGCGCCTTAAACCACGCAGGCAGGTTGGGGCTCTGCGCGGCTCCTCGCCGGTTAACTCACGCCCCCTTAACCCATACATGTGGAGGCCCTGCGCAGCACTTCCAAACTGGCTCTCCTCCATTTACCCACGCATGTGGAGGCCCTGCGCTAGCGGCCTGATCCCAGCACCCCACACACGCGCCTCCCTTAACCGATATGAGCATTTCGTCAACCCACACAGGCGGAAGCCCTGCGCACGCCCCCAAGTACACTAACCAACAGATCATCGTACTACACAGATGCAGCCCCTACCCCACTGCGCACGGGCCTCCACCCGGCGCAGCCCCTACAGCAGTGCATACGCCCCACTTAACACACACGACCTCCTCTAATCCACGCAGGTAGAGGCCTTGCGCAGCCCCGGCTGCTGCCTGGTTGGCCTCCCCCTGGCGGTGCAGCAGCACCAGGACGTCATCTCCGTAACACACAGCGCCCGGCGCGCGGGGGTGCGCAAGCACATGGCCCCCGCGGAGGTGCGCGCGTGAGGGTGGTGGTGGTTGTGTGGTGGTGGGGGTGGGGGTGGCCCTCAGCGGATGGTTGAGGTGGTCGTGGGCTTTGACGGGCGCTGTATGGCGGGCGGTGGACGTTAAGGCTCAGTGCCTGGGGTTGGCAGGAGCCCATGCCTGCACATCGCAAGGAAGCACGGTTGATGGGTGCTCCAGTGTTTGGGTCGGCAGGTGCTTTTGTCCGGACGGGCGTGGGCGTTGAACTCGTGGCAGTGGCCCAAGTGTTCCTCTGCAGCTTGGTACGCTGCCACAACCAGCGCGTCGACCAGTGGCAGCAGCGGGAAGGGGAGAGAAGACCGGATGCAGCTACCTTCTTTGCACGGACATGATGGGAAGCAATGTGGCGTGGTGTGCGTGAACAGCGATGCGATGCCACCAAGGCGGCGGGGACGCTTTCACTCAATTCAAGTACGCTGCGCTGTTGCAGCCCAAAGCACTGCTGCCGTGCCTCGCCCTCTCCGCTGTGCCCTGCAGGCTCGGCGGCTACTGGCGGCGGTTGGCGGGCGGTTGGTGCACGTGTACTGCGAGGACGGCACGCGGCCGTCGTACAGGCCGTATCGGGAGACGTCGGCGGCGCTGATGCGGTACGTGTGTCGTGCAGCGGAGGCAGCAGCAGTGCAACACCAGCCCATAGATGCCCCCCCCCGCCGTCGAACGCGTGCAAAACGGATAGCCGCTAGCTTTAAAAGTGGCTGTCCTTAACCCAGCACATCTATACTGATGCTCGACAGGCTACTTCGCGGGCTGCTGCCTCCTGGCGCTGTGCTGGAGAAGGCCTCCATCGACGAGGCCTACGTGGAGCTGCCCGTACGGCCTGGATCTGCCGTACACTCGCCGTACGAAGCGGGCACGGCGGCGGCGGCGCTGCCGGCGGCGGAGCGGCTGGCGGAGGCTCTGCGGCGCGAGGCCCGAGACAAGCTTGGCCTCACCCTGTCGGTGGGTTACAAAACTCAGCTTGCTTAGTTGGTGATAACGCACTTTTTGACGCCCCAATGGCTCTGGAGGGCACTGGTCGGCGTGCTGTGGACTGAACCGTTGGGAGGCCTGCATACGGTAGCAGCGTAGCACCCTAGCGCGTGCAGCGCCCGCGGGCACTAACGGCCGGATGTCTGTTGCGGGCCCCAGTTGCGCTCCACACGTGTACACACACCTGCATGCACAGGTGGGCATCGGACCCAACAAGCTGCTGGCCAAGCTGGCCTCCCGCGCCGCCAAGCCGGACGGTCTGCGGGCGCTGGTGGCGGAGGCGGAGGTGCGGGCGCTGCTGGACCAGACGCCGCTGGCGCAGCTGCCGGGTGGGTGGCCCGTGGGTCTGCGTGTGTAGGATGATGGACCCGTGGGTCTGTGTTGGGCCGCGCGGTTCAGAGCGGAGGATGGGCCACACGCCGCTCGCGCAGCTGCCGGGTAGGCGACACGTGGGTCCGCGTGAGGCCGAGGGGTGTAGATCCGTGGGTCCTTTGGGCGGTGTGGGGCCGTAGGTCCACGAAGGCAAGCTTGGGCCTATGGGGCCAGGTAAGGCATGGAAACGGGTTGCAGGCGATGGTGGCGGAGCGGTGCGGGCTCTGGTGGACCACACGCCACTGGGTCAGCTGCCGGGTGGGTGACCGGGGGGTCCGTTTCGACCTAGTGCCTGGTGGCCCCTCGACTCCTCGACCACTCGAACATACTAACGCACTGCTCTCATGCTCCCGCCTGGGGACCCCAGGCATGGGCGGACGCGTCGCAGAGTCCCTCGCTGCCGCCGGCTACCACACCGCCGGGCAGCTGGCGGCGGCGGGCCTGGTTCCGGAGCAGCTGGCGGCGCGATGCGGGCTGCGGCCGGCGGCGGCAGCGGTGCTGGCGGGGTGGTGCCGGGGGCAGGACGAACGGCCGGTGGCCGAAAAGGGCCCGCCGCAGGCCATACAGGTAGGACGCATTTGCATGGCATAACCAAACCGAAATACCCTGACGAAAAGCAGTGTTACTTCGCACCAAGGGGGCAGCTGGAGACCTGGTCGGTGCAGTACCGCTAACGTACGGCTTTATTGTACGTGTTGGGGGCAGGTTTAGCTTGACGCTGGCCTGAGGAGCCGTTGGGCGTGTCTTGGGGCGATTGGGTTAATGCTGGGGCCCGTTAACAGGTACCCCGTCGGAAGCGGTGCGCTGGGCGGACGGGGCAGACAAAACAAGTACCCTGGACGCTCAGCGTTTGATGGTTGGACATAGGTACCGTACGTTGTGATTTGGTTGTGGTGGGAAAGCACGCTAGATGATGCCTGCGCGCCAGCCGCATGTCCCTTATCAGCTGTCACTAGCCCTGAGTTGCGTGTTTTGCTTGTGTGCCAACTGCTGTCCACAGGTCCAGATGACGCTCACGCCAGTGCCTAGGCCCACGCACCCCGCAATGGCGGCGCGCGCGCCGATCAACGCGTCAGGGGAGTCTCCCCACCAACCGCCTCCCTCGCGCGCGCACAACCACCGGCCCAGCGATGGCAAGGGTGCCCACGAGGCACTGGGCGGCCCGGATGCAGGACACCAGGGGAGGGCCTCCCCTGCCGGACGTGTTTTTGGTTCCGGTGCCACAGCAGGTGCCAGCAGTGGCCACGGTGGTAATGCAGCTGGCGGCAGCGGCGGTGGTGGAGCCAGCAGTGATGCTGGTGGCGGCGGCGGCGGTGAAGGCGGGGGCATGCTGCTGCCGCTGTACCCGCTGACTGCGGACGGCCGGGCGCGGCTGGCGCGGCTGGTGCGGGCCATGGCGGGGGACCTGGTGGCACGTGTCATGCTGGACAGGTGGGTAAAGTATGCCAGGGTGACAGACCCGTGGGTCTGTGTTGGGCCCTACGGTTCAGAGATGCGGGTGGGCCAGACGGCCGCTGGCGCAGTTCCCGCGTGGGTGACCCGATGGGTCTGCGTGGAGCAAGAAGGCAGACCCGTGGGTCCGTCGGAGGCAGGGAAGACGTTAGACCTGTGAGGCAGTGGGGGCAGTGTGGGGCAGGATTACACCCGGCCAACGCGGCTGGTGCGGGCCATGGCGAGGGACCTGGTGGCACGTGTCGTGCTGGACAGGTGGGTAAACAGCGCAACACAGCACAGCTGGACGGCTTGCAACGTACACAAGCCTGTCACGTGGTCGTCCGGTAGGGCCCTGTGGGGCGACAATTATGTCGATTCTGAGGCACGGCTGAATGTGGCCCTACAGTTTCCCACGGTTTCCTCGCGTTTTGCGCCTACCCTGGCGCAGGCACGAGGAGCAGCGTTGGCCGCGCCGCCTGGGTGTGCAGTTGGTGGTCACACACGTGACCCACGGGACTGCAACAGCCCCCCATGCAACTCACGGGACGGCAGCAGGCCACCTGACCCATGGGTCAGAAGGTCCGCCGGGGGGCGGCGGCGTCATAGGGAACAGCGTCACAGCGTCTCGGTCATGCGCCTTCCCGTCACCCGCTCTGCTTGGGTCAGCAGGGGCGCCTACGGCAGGAGGGGGAGGGGTGGGGAAAGGAGGAGGGGAGGCAGCAAAAGCGGGAGCGTGTGCGGGGGAGGGGGCTGCTGTTGCGGTAGCGCCCACGCATGGCGGTGCTGGTGGGTCCGCTGGTGGTGCAGCGACGGGTGCGTCCCTCATCGTTGGCGAACGGGCGCACTTCTCCGCTGGGCACTGCAGGTGAGCCAAACGAGGGCCGACCCATGGGTCATACAACCAGGTTCCTGTGGCCTGCGTGGGTCCGCATTAGGGTCTCAGCAGCGTACCTGCGATCAATGCTGACAAACTGCTGGCTTAGTGCACACCAAGTGTGTTGCAGTGCATGCTACGCCCTGACGGTTAGTCCAGTTTCTGTTTGCCTGTTGCCTCCGTAATCTATCTCGCGCAAGATGAGGGCATGTGCGCTCGGGGCTTGTCCGTGACCATCAGATAACTCCCCCCCTCATTATTTTTACTATGTGCGCTTCATGAAAGCCCGAAAGGACGACCCTCCTTGCGCACAGCCACGCACGCCCACCTGCTTGGCGTCCTAAAGCCCCCTCCAATCGCAGCCCAGCAATAACGCTTTCTTTCTTCTCTTGCTCAATCTGCTGTTTACCGCAGCTCCCTGGTCAACGCGGTTGTGGTCAACGCGCTACAGCTGTGCAACACCATCTTGGGGGCCCAGCAGCGGCAGCAGAAACCGCAGCAGGGCCCAGGGGATCCGCTTACGCAGGTGGGCTCGCATGGGTTATCTGTGATGTACACGTTCCTGTCACCAAAATGTAGATGTGGGGTATGCTATGTGGCAAATACGTGTACGCCTGACATTATGCTGGTCTGCTGTGCGCCCACATGGTTCAGGACGTCAAGGTCTTTCCATGTGACCTTCGTGATTGCCGTACATCATCCGTCCACACGTGCGCCTGAGCGGGCCACACGCATGCATGTCACGTGCCTCTTCCCGCATGCCACGTCCCGCACTCCGCTTCATATGCATCCCACGTCCCGCACTCCGCTTCATATGCATCCCACGTCCCGCACTCCGCTTCATATGCATCCCACGTCCCGCACTCCGCTTCATATGCATCCCACGTCGACGCAACAACTCAAACAAGGCCGAACCCCGTCCAAAGGCGGTGCGGCTTTGGTTCAGACTTATCCAAAATGCATCCCGCATCAGTGAGTACACACCTCGCATCCTATATACCTTGTGCCGGCCCCATGCGCAACGCGCACCTCGCAGCTCTGGTTGCCCACCACAAGCCACTCCTTCCTAAACTTATCGCCATGGGGACCAAAGCAGACGCATTCCGCTTCGTGCTTCGTGGCATTTCCCCGCTAGGTGCACCTCACAGCCCATGCGTACCTCACAGCCAATAGTTTGGCCCTCCGTTCACCACGCTTCCCTGGCTGACCACGTGGACCAGAACAGGCGCATGCCCAGACGTGTGCTTTCCCCCACACGCCAGGTGCACCTCACAGCCCACTCCTTCGGCCCATACGAAGCGGCAGCAGCCGGAGGCAACATCGGCCGCTACGTCAGCAGCGCCGCGCCCGTTCACGGAGCAGCAGCTGCAGCAGTTGCGGCAGGAGTAGCAGGAGGGAGGACGCCAGCTGAGGCCAATGCCAGCCCTGACGCAGCTCTGGCAGCAGCGGCGGCACAGCCTTCCCCTAGCAGGCCTGAAGGAGTCGCGGAGGAGGGAGTTGAAGAGGAAGAGAACGGTCATCGACCCATAAAACGGCTTCGCTTTGAGCAGCTGGAGGGTGACAAGCTCGGTGGAGACAAGAGCACTCGTGTGGGGCATGGGGCAGGACCAGGGGCATCAGGTGGAGGAGCGGCCGTACCCGGGAAGCAGCTGGGGGTTGTGGATGGGGAAGGCACTGCAGCGCGTGCGGCGGTAGGGCTGTTGGGTACGGGTGGTGCGAGTGCGGCTGCAGGGAGGGCAACAGGAGCAGGGGCACGGGCAGGAGCAGAGCCCGCAGGACTCGAGCAGAGGGAGATGGGAGCAGCTGTCCCTCAGCCCGGCGCGCAACAGCAGCAGCTGCAGCAGCGGCTGCAGCAGCGGCAGGAGGGAACCCGTGCGGAGGCGGTGGAGCCAGGTGGGGGCAGGGGGCACACCGCTACCGCAGCACCAATAGCAACAACAGCTAGAGCAACAGCAGCAGCGCCGGAAAAGAGGAGCAGGAGGAGGCAGGTGCCTCGTGGGGGAGGGCTACCGGGTCCACTACCGCACCCCACGCAATTGATGGCGGCGTTGTGGCCGCCGCCAGTTGGTGGTGCTGGAGCCATGGGGTGGGGTGGGCACCCTGGGGGGCGGACTGTGGGGCAGGCAGGGGGGCGGACTGTGGGGCAGGCAGGTGAGCAGGGCGGCGGAGAGGAGGGCGCTGCTGGCAGGGCGGCAGAGGTGGTGTGGGCGCAGCTGGATACGTGGCTGGGGGTGTTTGGTGCGCCGGGGGTGGAGGAGTGGTGGGAGGGTCTGGGACGCGGGTGAGGTACTGCTGCTGCTGCTGCTGCTGCTGCTGCTGCTGCTGCTGCTGCTGCCGCACACGACAGTGACACAGGGAGGCAGGTCGCTGACGGGAAAACGAGATTTCTCGAAAATAATTCTTTCGTTTTTGGTTTTGTTTTGACGGTTGATTTGACTCACCTGCCAGGCGTGGGCGCGTGGCCCGTCCTCGGGCTCTTGCCCCAAACCGAAACCCTGAATCGCATATGGTAGCTCATGAGACTGGAACCATTACTGTACATGCCAACATGACGGATCCGGAGGGTGATATCTGTGGAGGTGGAGCTCGGGGAATGTGGAATGCAGTCAGCGTGGCGGCCGAATTGGGTCTCTCCTGCACCGACCGGCAGCAAGGCAGGGTACGTGCAGCAGAGCACTGGAGACACCAAACGATGCTGTCGTCTACCGGTATGCTGCCTGTTGTGAAGTTTGCAACCATGGGGGGCCCGACTGCCACCCTGCTGGCTGCTGCCCGAACGCCGAGGTACACCACGCAGAGCGCACCGGGTTAGTCCACGCCAAAACCTGTACTCAGAGGAAGCCGGACGCATATATATGCCCAGTAACTGCCTTGTTTTAGCGCCGTAGTAAATCTTATGATGATGGAAATGGAAGGCTTGTTGACACCGCAACTGCAAAGGCGCAAGAGCCTGGCTCTTAGCTGAGGGCAAGCTCCCGGTGCATGGAAGGCTTGGTTTACTGTGGTCGACTGTGATCTATTGCTCGTTGACTTGCCTGGTGACGCGTTGCTGCAAATGCGGCTTGTGTTAGCGCGGCACAACAGCGGTTGTACCTCGCAGTCGGGCAGGTGCTACCTGCTTGTATGGCACCGCTGTTGGCCCTCTTGCTCACCAGACTGCGTATTTTTCTTGCGCTTCAGCATGCTTCATTTTTGTGAGGTAGGATCGGTTACATCTGTACCTGTACTGCGTCCGACGTCCTAGAAGTCCTAACCAGATCACAGAGGAAAAGAGCTATTAGAAATTACTATTGCTGTAAATCATCCTGCGCTAAAGCGTACTTCATAAGCCATCCTGCAGCAACTCAACGGCGCTCATAGCCCATGCCACATACTCACACAGCAGGGGCCTAGTTATCGCAGCAGCTTTACGGTCTGAGCTTTTACTTGCATTTGCTACAACACAGGAAGAAACGCTCGTGGCTTCTGTACCCTGTGCCATTTGGTCCTTTTCAGAACGAGCCGCACTGACTTAATACGCCCTACCTCGACAAGCTTTGTGACGTGCCTAGCTCCCTACACCTCCTATTGGCGGAACAGCTGGAAGCACAGCGCAGGCCAGCCGGAGGGAGTTTCTTTAGGCTGACTTCACAGCGCACTACGTCGCCTACTCCTAAAAGCGACTCAGAGGGCAGGAGTTTGACTTGATCGCCGAAGGCGTGACTACGATTCTTACATAGCCGCGTGGCATGGCATCGGCTGGTCTCAGACACAGCAGGCAAGGGCGCTTTGCCCTGGCCGCGTGCCAGCACAGTTAAATATGCTCCCTGATATCATTCCTCCAGCTGGCGTCTGGTTGGGACCCCCTGTCGTGGGCCCGCGACGGCGTGACCGGAATGCTGTCGTCTACGCTGCACCTGCACCCTGCACCTGCAGCAAGCCGAGCGCAGGCAAAGCGCGCGTGATGTGCAGTGCAAGAACAGCTCTACCGGTGTCGCGACAGCCGCGAAGCGGGATAACGGCGCTCCTGCTGCTGCCTGCCACAGTGCTGCAGCTGTTCCTGCTGCTTGCGCTGCTGGCGACAGCTCCCGTCACTGCGTCGGGCCAGGGAGACTGCCCTACCGCATACGCTTACTGTGCCATGGGCGAGCAGACTACATACGCCAAAACAGCTGTTGCAAATCCACCGCCGAAGGACTCTGCAGCATCACCGTACTCGGCTCTCTTCGGCGCCCCCACTTACCGCGGCGGGGGATTGCTGTGCCTTCCAGAGGCGCCTAACACCACTTCACTACAGTCCCAGTTGTGGAGTCTGACCAGTGGCAATGGGAACGCTCCCTCGGGTCGCAGTAATGTGGCGGTGGCCTTCTCGCGCATGCTGTATGCTAAGCAGGTGAGGGGCGAGATCGACAAGAGGCGGCAGGGGGGCAGGTGCAGGTCCGGGTCCGGCACAGATCCGCCAGGGGTGTAGCAGCCCTCTGTAGTGCCAAAAGCACGTGCAGCATCCACTTATAGCGGAGACGGGCTGGCATGGGCAAAGTGCGTCGAGGGGATGTTTGTGCCGGTTGCGCGGCATTTGGGCCGGATGGCCCGCCTATGTGCGGGTCGGCACTTCCGGCCAGAAGCATATGGTATGCTGGATAACCGGGGGAGGGGGGAAGGGTTTCAAAATGATGCATGGTGGGGGCCTGAGATGGTGCATTGCGGGTACTTGAGATGGTGCACGGTGGGGGCCTGGCAAGATGCATGGTGGGGAACCTGTCCTTACCCTCGGTCCTGCGTTCCTCAATCTCTTGTGCGGGGGCACCTACGCTTTCCTCTCTCCTGCAGTGCATCAGCCTGTGTTGCCTCTGCCGTGCCGCAATCGAGTGCCGCAATAGCTGAGCTGACGCGTCCCCGCAACCCGCACGCCTGGGCGTTTCCCCACCCTCACCTAAGCGTCTACATCGCAACCGTCCTTGCTCTGCCCCCTTCTCAACTTTGCCTTTATCCTCGCTGTTAACATCCCTGACACCTCGTCCTTTCTACCCTCAGTTTCGCATCTACATCGCGGGATGCCAGGCGGGCACCATCCTGAGCACACCGTCCATGCGGACCGTCACAGGGACGGAGGTCCAGCTGGTGGGTTAAGCAGTTTAATACACAAGCCCCAATGAGCACGCGCACAGCCGGTTCTAGAGCCTTGTCGCCGGACGTGCACGTGTGAAAGGGCTAAAGCGCACACGTTGTACAGTGCCCATTCTTGTGGTGCTTGGAGAGAAGAGAGGGCTCCCCTACCATTACCCTTCGGTTGCACGGGCCTCTGGAAGCTGCCTGGACTCGATGGGCCCAGACGCCAGCCCTTTCCACGCCCGCCGACGGCTCCGTTGTCCGCATTCTGTGCCACTAAGTACTGATCATCACTTCGCGTTGATGCCTAGGCTCACTAGCACATACACCTACATGCCAACCTGTACGCATCCGCCCCCCGCCTGCGCCCGCCCTCATGCGTGCCGTACAGACCACGTGCGCGGCGGACACGACCAGCCGTTGTACTGGCAGCACGGCAGGGGAGGTCCCCTTCACCTACAACTGCTCACTGCCGTCCACCAGCACGCAGCTGGTGACGGATCTGTACTTCGAGGTACGTGTGAGAAGGGGAGTTCTGCTTGCGGCACCACTAGCGCAATGGGCTCCCGTAAGGTGCGCTGCAGCCTTCAAGCCAGTGCTGGCATGCTAGCCACTCGCAGCAACGCAGGCTGATGAGTGCTGTTGAAGTGTTGCGGTACCGCTGTGTTGCGGACAAAGCGGTGGAGTACGGGCTAAGCACATTCTGCCCTGTGGCTTGTTTGTTTATATCTTGCACATTCTGCCCTGTGGCTTGACCTCTTGGACGCAAGTGGACAAGTAGGAAGCTCAGCACATGCCCTCTGGCTTGTTTATATCTTGCACATTCTGCCTTGTGGCTTGACCTATTTGCATGCAGGTGGACAAGTACGCAGTGATCGATGCTGTGGAGATGTCCGGCTTCATGCCCCTCCTCCCCCCCTCGCCTCCGTCTCCCTCTCCACCATCCCCCTTCCCGCCCTCCCCCCAACCGCCCTCACCCTCTCCGCCCTCCCCCAAGCCACCCTGGCCCTCTCCGCCATCCCCACCTCCACCCACCTCGCCCTCGCCTCCCCAACCGCCATCGCCCTTGCCGCTCTCTCCCTCTCCACCATCCCCTTTCCCGCCATCTCCCCAACCGCCCTCGCCCTTCCCACCCTCCCCGCAACCGCCCTACCCCTCTCCTCCATTCCCACCACCTCCCACCTCGCCCGCGCCCCCCCAACCGCCCTCACCGTCCCCACCATCCCCGCACCCTCCTAACCCACCCTTACCTCCCCAGCCCCCCTCGCCCCCTCCAACGTCCCCTGCGCCCTCCGCACCGCCTCCCTCGACCCCGGCTCCCCTTCACCCCCCCTCCACCATCCCCACCATCCTCACCACCCCCACCTCCACCCCCACCTCCACACTCACCTCCACACCCATCCCCACCGCCGCCCTCACCTCCCCCACCACCCCAAACGACCTCCACCACCCCCTCCACTCCACTTACCCCGCCAGTCAGCGCCAGCGCCAAACCTGCGGCCCCACCCCCAGCCACCCCAGCCCTCCCCTCCCTCGCCTCCCCAACCAATGCCGCCGTCAGCCCACCGTCCCAGCTGCCCGGGCCGCCTGCCTCCCTTCCTCCCAAGCCCTCCCCTCCTCTGCCCCTGCCCCCATTCGAGGGCCTGGACGTACCGTCCGACCTGCTGGACCCAGCTAACCCACAGGTACACCTGCTTGTCCGTACAACTGCCTGTACGCACATGCGCATTTACGCTAAGCTGCTCTTCCACCAAACGCACTTGCACGTACAGCACACCTGCGTTTTTGGGTACACTCCTTTGCGTCTACACCTGCGACAACGTACACCCAACGCATGAGAGCGATTGCAGAAAGCCCAACACGTCCGTGCCACAATCTCCCGCACACTCAGCGCACGAGAGCGATTCCAGACCACCAAAGCCAACCAGACCATTGAAACACGTGCGCCTCACACTGTCTCGCCACAATCTCCCGCAGGGCGTGCTGTCGGTGACGCAGGAGGTGACCCTCTTCAACGTGGAGTTGTACGACCCCGCCGCCCTGGCCGCGCTCTTTCCCAAGGCCACTGCCGTACAGGCCGTGTCGTACGGCGTGGTGGCGCCCGTACAGGTCGCGCCGGCGGCCAGCGAGGTGCGCGAGGGGGGTGCTTGCCGTACTGACTGTACGGGGGGAACGACGGGCAGCTGCCGCACTTCGACGCGCGTGCTTTGCAGGGCCTGTTCCCCACGGGCCCACACACCGTTGAGCTCTGTTTGTTGTGTACGTTATGCGCTTTTGCTTTACCTGCACCTAGCCAAGCCAACCAACAGCTGTGGGTTCGTTCCTACCACGTCGACGGCCGTGTCTGTGACCTGTCGTCGTTGCTCTCGGCTTTTGCTGCTTCGTCTCCGCTGCTTTGGTGCCCGCACAAACACACAGACCGCCTCACACTCGCAGCCTGCCTCGGTAATCGCCTCTTTTCGTCGGTTTTTCCGCTTGCTTTGCCCTCCACTTGTGCCTGCCTTGCACTACGCTACTGCGTCCCTGCATCTGCCGGCTGCTCCGATGCCAGCCTGCTGCCGCAAGGCCGGTTACGACCGTGCAAAGGGAGCCTTGCCCGACTGATTTCACCTCGAGTTCACTGTCACAGTTGCGTCCCACATGTACTCATTACCGTGCCGCTTTGCCCGCAACCCCCATAGGCCAGCTGCTCTGATGCCAGCCTCCTCGAGTCCGTCCAAGGGGATCCTTATCCAAGAAACGGCATCTTAAGTTCACTGTCAGGCTTTCCTCTGACGTGCATTCAGTAGATCAGCACCCTGCCGCTTTGCCCGCAACCCTCACAGGCCAGCTGCTCCGATGCCAGCCTGCTGGAGTCCGTCCAAGGGGAGTTCACAACCCACGTGCCCTCCTCATGGGCACCAGTCGCCGCGAGCGCCAAGGTCACCTGCACACCAGCCCCGTCCGCCTCCTTACCAGCTACGCCCGAGTCCAGCAGCAGTAGCGCAACCGCGCAGCAGCGATTGCTAATTGCTGCAGCTGCTGCTTCTGGCGATACTGGGGCGAAGTCAACCTGTGGCGCCACGGTGAAGATTGTTATGGATGTGCCTGCCGGGGCGGCACGTGCCGACGTGGAGGTTAGTAGCAGCGGTACGGGCAGCAGCAGTACGGGCAGTAGCGCCGGCGGCGGTACGACGGTACGGGGCACTATATACGACAGCCTGCAGGCCATGTACGGCCAGCAGGGCGGCAGTGGCCCTACGATTTGCAGCCCTTCCTTGAACGACATCACCGTGTCGACAAAGGTGTGTGGAGATGCGTTTGCGGGAATCGGGCTACGTAACCCGGATATAGACGACATTGTTGGTTACAGATGTTGTGACCCCTACTGCCCCTTTCATGAGTGCTTCTGTGCTCTGGGCCTCATAAAAAGGCGTTACAAACAAAACCTGCACAGCGACCCAGTGTTCACGCACACGCCACGCTTTGCGCCGCACGTGCAAAGCCTGCTGCCACTACCGTACCATGCACGTGTTGCCCCCACGACATATGCAGTTCTTATGCCTTAAACACATCTGTACCTCAACCCACAACCCACACACGCCGCAGGTGGCCGCCTCCAACCAGCTTTCTCTCAGCTCCCTGGGCGCCCCGACGTTGTGCATTAACCCACATCCCACACCCCGCGCAGGTGGCCGCCTCCTACCAGCTTCCTCTCAGCTCTTTGGGCGCCCAGACCTTCGCCCAGGCGTGCGCTACCCCATCCTCACTGGCGCAAGGAGAGCTCTCCAGCATGGCGGGCGTTACGGGCTGTGCCGTACTGCCGGCGCCCGGGCAGGTGCGTGTGCCACGTGTCGCGTGTCGCGTGCCGACGCGTGCTGAGCCGGTGTGCACGAGGACCAATTATGCTGTCGGCAGCCCAGGGCGATGCACCTGTGGCCAAGCCCATGGATGGCCAGGCGTGTATAGGTGGTTCCCCTGCGCTACGGCCAGCTGCCAACACCATGTATTCAACCCACCGACGTGGCACAGGACTCGCCGAGCGTTGGCGGTTAGGGTTTGTGACCTATGGCTCATATAATGCCTTGGACCCTCTGACTTGCCACAGGAGACACCGGATGGCCAGCAACTCAACGGCAACAACGAGAGCGGCGGCGGCGGCGGCCTGGCGCCAGGGATCATTGCGGCCATCGTGGCGGGCGCCATGGCGGCTCTCGTGGCGGCGCTGCTGGCGGGCGTTGTCGTACGGCGGCATGCCAAACGGTGGCGGGAGGCGAAGGAGCTGGAGGACGATACGGCAAAGGTGCGGCAACGCTCTGCCGTACGCCTGGCTTCCGCATGCTTTCGTAGCCCGTTTCGCTCTTGCTGCTAGCTTCCTATGCACCTCCCACCGCCTATGTCCCTCGGCGCGCAGCCACTCTGCAACGCGTTTGCCTGTTTCAGCCATTTATAGTGACCTGCGTCTCCTTCATCTCAAAAGACAAGACCACCATCTCAACGCGTATCCTAACACTTATCAATACCATGCTACTTTCTCTATTCCCCCTTGCTCCAAACAGGCCATGCGGGACCCCTCGTACATCGACCTGCCGCTCACCGGCCCATCGCTGCACCGCTCCCGCTCCCGCAACACCCGCGCCCCCATCGTGCACTCCAAGCGCTTTGCCAGCTCACCCAACTCCCGCATCGAACGCAAGCCGCCCAGCATTAGCCGCACCAGCGCCCCTCCCGTCACTGCCGACGACCCCACCTCCGAGATCTCCATCTCGCCCCCGCCCTCCGGGGCAAACTCCACCGCCCCCTGGTCATCATCCCACCCTCCTCCAACCGTGCCGGTAGCCCCCGGTCCCGCTTTAGCCTCCCTGGCACCTCCACTGGAGGTTCCCAGGTGGTACCACCTGTGGCAGGGCCATTCAGCTCCCACATGCCGCATTCGCCCCGCCGGGTGGGCAGCCTAGGTGGCGGCGCCGGCGGCGGCGGCGGCGGCGGCAGCGGCGGCGGCGGCGGCTTCAACGGGCTGCCGCTCAGCCCTCCATCGATGCGGGGCCGCGGCCGAGCACTGGCGTTACACGAGAGGCTGACGTCAGGCGGGTCGTTGGTGTCAGCGGTAAGCGTCAGCGGCGGCGGCGGCGGGGCGTTGCAGAGCCGCATGCCGCACCGCGCCATCACGCTGCCCGTACGGCTCGAGGTGAGCTCCGTACGCGGGGCCGACTCGGACGTGGAGTCGCCCGCCGACTCGCCGGGCAAGCAGCTGCTGCGGGCTGCCGCCGCCGCCATCGCCGCCAGCGGGAGCAACGGCGGCGTTGGCGGCGGCGGCGGGGCCGAGTTCCCTGGACTGGCGATGATGCGCAGCCACTCCTCTAGGGCCAAGGTATGGCCGTCACCGACGGCAGGCGGCACCGCCGGACCGTTTCCGGGGCCACTGGCGGCCGTCGCCACGACCAGTGGTGGCGGCAGCGGCAGCAGCCCCGCCGGCGGGCCCGTTTCGCCACGCGCCCCGGCAATGGCCTCTGCGCCGGGCGCTGTCCAGTCGGCGCCGGGCGTGGCGGCGGTGGTGACAGCGGCGCGCAGCAGCTACAGCGGCATTGGCGGCGGCGGTGGTGGTGTTGCCGGCGTCAGCCGCCGGAACTTCTTCAGCTTCGGATCTGGCCGCGTGGGCCGGCCCGTCTCCGCCACCGGCGCCGCCGCCGCTGGCACGGCGGCTGGAGGCACGAGCGGGAGCAGTCCCCCCGCCCTTTCGGTCCCGGAGCAGGCGACGGGTAGCAAGCTGCTGCTGATAGAGAGCGCCGAAAGCTTTCGGCCGGCCGGAGACGACTCCGGCCTGCAGCCGCAGCTGCCGCAAACAGCGTCAGCGCCGCCGCCAAGGACTTCGGCCGCGGGAGACCCCACGTCGGCGCCGATCATACACGTGTTGCCTCCACTGCCCCCCATGCCTCCCAGTCGGTCTTCGTCGCCCTCGCCGCTAGGGGTGGACAGCCGATGGCGGCCCATCCCAGCGGCACGGCAGGTGTCACGGTCAGGACGAGCGCCGTACAACAACGGTGGCGGCGTGAGCGGGAGCGGCATGCAGGGGCAGCGAGGGGGTGCCGACGGGCGGATTGACGATTGGGAGGTGGGGGCGGCGAGGGCCAGTGGTAGTGTAGGCGAAGGGGTAGTTGAGTCGTTGGTGGCGGAGGTGGCGGACGTGCCGATGGAGCACGTGACTGTACGGCAGTTACGGCAAGGGCGCCCGGCGTGCACGTCACAGCCGGGGTACGTCATGCTGCGCGTAAGCAATGCAGGCGGCGGTGGCGGCGGCGGAGGGTCGGTCAGCCTGACGTCGCCTGGGGTTGCGGGCGGCAACGTTGACGGCGACGTTGACGGCGACGTTGACATGGCGCCGGTGGAACCTGCGGACCTCCACGAGCTCCTGCTCAGCCGCAAGCAAAGCCAACGACTCGACGGCCAGAACCATGTGCCTTTCCCATCTCAACCCATGCCGTACACCAAGCCCACCGCCTGGAAGCGGCGGGCGGGATCCGAAGGCTCGGTCTGCTCCGCCGGCGCCGGCGCCGGCGCCGGCGGCGGTGCGCCCGCCGAGGTGTCACCATTCAGCGTCGCCGGGATGCAGGGCCAGTCGCCGGTGGCGGGCGGCACAGGGGCCTCCGACAGCGCCGCCTTTTTCCGGCGAGCCATGAGCGGTCATACCACCTGGGAGTTCACACCCGACGGTGTTGGGCGAGGCGACAGCGTCACCAGCACAGCACCAGCCCACGGCGCGGGATCGAACACCGACCAGCTTACGCCCGACACGAGCATCAACAGCAACATGGACAGCCACATGAACACCATCGCGGCGCGCGCGCTGCTGCTGCAGACTTCCCCCGTCCTCCGCTCCCTCACCCAGCGCCGTATGTCGCCGCTATCCCCCCGGTCTAACCTCAGCCGCCCACCACCGCGGTACTCCCATGCAGGAATCGTCCCATGCCCTCCCCTGCCCCTGACAGAGGTCCTAGCCGCAGGCGTGCCCGGTGCAGTTGGGCTAGGGATAGGGTCCCCTCGAGGGCCTGCCAACAGCAGCTCCGGCCTAGCGCCCCGCGTGTCGCTAGGGGGCACCGCTTCCGGCCGGCGTCGTACGACAGACGACACGCCCGCCGCCCTCGTCATGGAGCGTCAGTGTACGGCCAACCTCGTCATCGACGATGTTGCGATCGAGTGCAGGGAGCTGAGCGGGCCGTGCTTGGTTTTCCGTACTCAGTGGGCAGGCGAGCAGCCTGGCTTTACGGAGGGCGGCGGGGAGGGTTACCCGCCGCAAGAGCAGCAGGTGTCGTGGGTTGCGCTTGAGGAGATGCCTTCTGAGGCGGCCTTGGTGGCGTTCATGCAGGGCTCTCGGTGGCAGGAGTTCAGCAGGACGGCCGAGTTTGCGCAGTTCGCTGCGGAGTGGAAAGAGCGGCTGCCCTTGTGCCTTGGGCCTATAATGGAGGACTGAAGGAGCGTTGGGCGAGGGGGCAAGGTACCAATGGAGGCCTCGTAAATGCCGGATTGGTGGCGATGTCCTCATAGAAGCCCGTTGTATGTTCGTTCAGCAGGTGGCGAAAAAGGCAGACGTATTGGTCCTTATGTCGCAGTTGTTGGTTTAGTATGTGAGCGATTGCTGAGCGCGATGCGGGGCGCAGGAGACCTCCTGGTCGGGTACACATCTCCTCAACTGTGGGAATGAGAGTGGGTGGCGCATGGAGACATGTGCAGGTGCATGTTGATGTGGGTATGCATGCAAACATGCACACGTGAGCGACCGGGTTGAGTGTGAGCTTACAACAAAGCCCGATGCTGTGCGCAGGGCGCCGATGCCGCACGGGAACCAACTGTTCCCTTGGGCTGTGCTGTGCGATGGGTCGTTAGGTGCTTCATGCAGGGGGTTGCAGCAGTTGCAGGTTGTGGCGATGGTTGCAGGACATGCAACGGTCGCAGTTGGTTGCTTGTGCACTGCCATATCGGCACGGCCATGATGCATGTGGCTTGGGGCAAGAAGGAGCTAGCAGGTGTGAGGTGCGTGTGGAGTACATGTGCAGCAGCCATTCGACACGTTTACACAGCATGGCACCTTAGTTGCAGGTGCTTTCTGTGAAGGGTTGTCGTGCCAAGGAACGATATCGGTCCAATTGCAAATGTTCATCACACGTTCTTCATGTATCACAAGCGCACCTTCATTCATTCGGCACGGTGCAACGCTTGCGGCCAGCCGCAACTGGATTAAGCGCCATTTCCCGCTGGGTGTCGGCCGCCTAAGGGCCCGCCGCTGATTGCACAATCCCTCCGTGTGCGCTTGCAACCGCCTTCTGCCGTCGAGCTGGGAAGACTGCTGTGTGTCAGCCGACTGCCACTCTCTGTCAGGCAGGGGAACGGTGCTCTCCCATTATGCTGTTAATGTCGTTGTTGTGAGGACTTTGCTGAACCAGATGCCACAGCATTAGCACTGGAGTTTCGGGTGTGGAGTGATGGACATGGCGCATGAGGCCGTGATCCTCCCTCGAATGAAATTGTTTTTTATTCATTGCGCTTGCTGTTGCTGACGCGCCGCACTGCGCACTCAGTACCGTACTTGGTTTGTGGGTTGCATGGCAAGGCGGCAGCTGGTGTCCGTGTGGGTGGGCGCTAAGCCGGCTTGGTGACGGCTTTGCATACAATACCTGAATGGTAGCCTTGGTAGGTCCTAACAGGGACATCTACCACCTTGATTGGGTATTGGTGATACAGGCGTGCATGTGGGCGTGGGCAAGGAGAAAGGCCAGGCTGCAAACGCCTTGGGCCGCTTGCCAAGGAATGTCACGTGTAACTTGCTTGTGGGCGCCTTGTACGGTACTGTACGTACGGTGCAGTCCGATGGGTGTCGTCGCCAATTCCTGAGCCGGTTGCCGGGAACGTCAGGCCCAATGACCACAGAGTTCCACCACCAGCATCCCCTGGCGCGCTAGCGTGCAGGGCGGGCCACCACCGTAGGCCAGACTAGGCGAACACGAACTGCGAAGACACCTACTTTTCCCGGCCCTGAACGCGCCTCCCCTCCCCACCCCCCTCCTGCTGTAGCGGTACAGTCCTGATATGGACCCTTTGTCCCTTGTTTTGCATGGTTGGAACAGAGGCCGTGCAGTAGGGAGGCGGGGATCCGGCGAGGGCAACTGCAGGTGGGACTAGGGTCGTTGGGCAGCGGGGTGGGCAGGGTGGCCAGGGTGGCTGACGATCCGCCGTCATGCGCATTCACCTGCTGCACGCAAAGCCAAGCAGATACTTTGATATTCACAGTTTATGTGCATCTCCGATTGTATAGCGATTTACTTTAACTTGCTAGTATGGCGCAAGCGTTCGCACGTCGGCTCCTGCTGCTCGCGGCTCTCATCAGCGCTGCTTCACCGCTGACAGCCTCACAAGCACCAGAATTGTCACATAACTCTCATTCCGTTGTCACGCTGTATGCGGGTGCGTCGGCCGTGCTATGCCGCCCTAGATGGCCCATGGTTCACAGCGCGCGCTTTTTCCGTCGAAACAGCGAGCAACATGCGCTGCACAACCCAGACACAAACTACATATAAACTCTTGCTACCATTGACTGTTTATCCTTCTTGCGAATCCCTCAGACGCGGACCTCGGACTTCTGGTCCTTCGCCTCAGCGCCGCGCATCCCTGCGCCAGCGCACAATGCACATTGGTGCCGGTGACATCTCTAAACGACGCGCCAGGCGCTCAGCAAGGCGCAAACGGAGAATCCGTGCCGCATGCGAGCGGCCTGGTCTTTGGAACCAACGTGGTGCAGCTCCTGGCATGGGACACGGGCAGCTTTAGCCAGCAGCAGCAGCACGTGTCTTCGCCCGAGGGCTCGTCAAGCCGCACAACAGACCAGAGCAGCACTGCCGATGGTGCGGCAGTTTCTGATCAGCCCATCATTGAGTTCAACATGGTCTGCCGTTGTGGGATTTCTGCTGCTGCTCCTGCTACACCTCACGGACGACCCATCCCTCAAGACGCCTGCACGCCCTGCTGCACGCCTCGTCCCCAGCGCATCCAAATCATCATGCTTCCCCCCGCCGACGCACCTTCCACAACGGCCTCAACAGCAAATGCATCTTCAGAGTGCACAATATCACTGGATGGTAGATGTGCCCCCCAAGGAGGAGGGGTTCCAATCGTAGATGTGACGGTGGGTCCTGGTGGCGACAGCGGTGTGGGGGTCTCCCCTGGATGCAGCCGGGGCGGCAGTTGGGTCTGGGGCAGCAAGCTGCTGGTGACTGGGCTGGTGTTGGCTGGCTGGGGCGGCGCTAGGGTGTGCGTTAAGCGACTGTATGGAGAGCGTCGTCAAGCTAGAAACGGCTAGCTGCAGCGGTGGCGTCGTGTGGCACATGCCTGGCTGAGTGGCTGCTGCACTTGGCCGCAGCTGTGAGCAAGGGGTGATGCAAGGTTTAGAGGTGGATAGAGCAGGGGAGCTTGAGGGGAGCTTCCCTGGATGGAGCAGGATGCATGGAGCGTCGTCAGTGCCCTTGCACACCTGCAATCCGGTACGGTGCAGGACTTGCCATGTCTCGCCGGCGCCTAGACAGACTGAAATGCTATCACACCTTCACGCGTCACCCGCTCACCACTTGGTTCGCGTTACATGGTTGCCGCAGTTGCCACGCCAAGGCCAGCAGCAGAGCAGCGTCACGCATGACCGCTGCATCCAGCTGAGTAAGCAGCAGGAGCATAGCAGCTGCCAGGCCTCCTACACAATAATATATACGCCCCTTGCACCACCACCTGCACCGCCTGCCATCTAGCTAGCGACCGAGCCAGGGCCTCTTAGTGCCTCCAGAGGCTCCAGTGCAGCCATGCAACCAGGGAACCAGCACTAACTAAAGTATGCTTTCTGAACAGGCCAGTTAATGCCCCAGCCCTCGGTCATAAGATTGTCGGTCTGTTGTAAGAACGGAGCGTTGCCAGCCGCCGTGGACCCACCGGCCACCATCTTAGGCCTTGCTAAGGAAAGCCCCAGCAGTACGGTACGGCCGCCAGTCCATGTGAACATACACGGATGCCCGGCATAACTCCATCACCACCAAGGTAAAGCACTGCAGGACATGCGGATGCTTACGGCGAATCGTACAGCACCCTGTACGGCACACCTCATGCGTGATGTACGACAGCGGTGCCACAGGCGGTCCACGGGAGATCCCGCCCAACGGAGGCGGGGCACGCAAGGCCACACGCTACACAGCGAAGCACCAACGGCCGTGCATGCATGCATTGTCTATATATGCTGCCCAGACTGTCTGTTGCTCACACAACTGACCTGGGCTGACTATCTGCTCGCATACCGTACGGGCCGCCGGTACGACTCTCTTCACTCCCACCGCCCTGTAAGGAACCCACTGCTAAGATATAACCGTGCACGCCTTCCTACTACTGCCAGGAAGCAACGACCACTACGGCCTGCACCCGCCCATCAAATGTTGCAGTGCCGCTCTTTCGCTAGCCCTTGCACAGCAGACGAAACGGCCCCATGGACTGCTGACTAAGCAACGCTCCACACCGCGTTTCCAACCTGCAGTGACCCTTCCACACCCTCCAACATGCCAAACCAGCTACAATACACAGTCTCCACCCAAGACGACTCCTAGCGTACTTGCATGCGCTATGCGCCAAGATGCCTAAGTGCATAAATGTAATGTCGCCCCGGTTCAAGCCCCGCTCCTCCTGCCTTGGTAAAAAAGCAACGCTGGGTCCATGCCCGTGGGGGTGCCGGCTGTCCCGACCTTTTCGTTGGTATACTTGCTGACCTGCGGTTGGCGGGGCGAGTGCACCAGGAGATAAGTCCGTTGAGCCATATGATATTCAAAATTTATATAGCTAGGTGGCAGATGACGGGGCTTATGTGTCAAGGGCAAGTAGGGTGGGAAGCGGTGTGCTGCTGGGCAGTGGTACGTGCGGCGTTGGTTACATGTGGGGTTCAAAACGCGCAGACATGCGTGCTGGGCTTCTGACCAGTGCCACACCAAGGTAGCACACACAGCTGCCTGGTTCAGCCCCAAGGCCCGCACTTCTTTACCGAACCTAGCTACGCTATGGTGACCTGAGGTGTACGGCACCCTGCCTTGCCCCAGAAGCAACCCAGCGTGCCCCCTTGATGAGCACTTGCCTTGGTCGTGTTTCGAAGCGTCTGTATTGAGACGTCCACGTCTTTCGTAGTATAGAATTTCCGGCTTCGGGCGAACTGGTTGATCTGGCCCGGCGTCTGGATGATTGCGTTTGACCCGTGGTATCGCATGGGGGTGCCGCTGATGGGGTCTTTGACTCCGGGCTGCTTTTGTGATATTGGGGTGACTAGTAGGTTGCCACTGACGGGCGACTCTACTCTGTACACCACGGATGTGTTGTCCACGGAGACGTCCCCGCCGTTTTTGCTGTACAGTGATAGCCGGCTGGCAGTGCTGCTGTGGGTCGTGCCCCGGAAGGTGTCCTTTCCGAGGAAGTCCATGGTAGGGGGCCTCCCCAGCAGGGTGCAGGTCAGAGGGGCTGGCAGGCCTGGAGGACCGCTGCCGTCGCGAATGCGACTGCAGATCAAGTTGGCCTTGATGAAAGTTCGCTGTGAACGCCAATGCTGGCGCCCTAGCGTGCTGCGCGCTGAGGATGGGGCGCACGGTGGTGACGCACGTCTGCAAGCAAACAGGGCCGGCTATTACATTTACATTCCCTTGGTGCATGTCTATATTGCTACCTAAAGTTAGCGGCTGTTGGAGCTAAGGGCCGTCGACATACAAGCGAAGCACTGTCTCTTCAAGGAGAGGAAAGAAGCAGCCTCCCACTTACTCAGGCACAAGTAAAAGATTGTATAGCCTCTATGGTCGGCGGTGCAGCTCAGGAAGGGGAGTTCTGAGGTGAGTAGCAGTGACGATGTTGCGAGTCCCAAGGACTCAAGTAGAGCTGTTAGCAGTCTAAGTAATGTCTTTGACCACAGGCTTGCTTATCATAATGTAGCACACAGCTGCGTTCGGATAATGGTCGCACGTGTGTTCTACCCCCTGTCCTGTCATGTATCGTACCGGCTGCCATGATCACTGCGCCAGCAGCTGCACCAACCCTGGTTTTGCTTCAATTACACCCAGGTTCATCTTAGGACCGTCCTGCTCTGCACGTCTGCTGCCCCTAACACTGCTGTTCTCCCGGACCTGCTCCCATTGAACAAAGAGAGGCACGATGTCGCAGCTAGCTATGCCGCTTTTGGTTGTCAATATGGGTTGTGAAATGGTGTACATCCTAGAACAGCGCCTGAAGGCTCAGAACATTGCGCCGGACAAGGCCTGTAAGGTCCTAAACGACGTGATCAGGACAATGTTCGACCCAGAATATGTAGATAAGCTGTTTGCGCCCCAAGACATGTACACGGTGTCACAAACGCGCAAAATCTTCGACCGGCTGGCGCACTCGAGCATCATGCGCCTGAGCGAGTCCAGGTCAGTGCCGGACTGTGTCGGTCCTTCACCACACGGAGTATTGGCACGCTGTGCTCCTCAATAATTGTAAAGCGGCGCATGTTACCATGGTGCAACATGCCAAGGGCTTCAGCCACCTGCTGGGACATGTGCCATGCCATGCCGCCGTGCCCGTCCACAGTCGTTTTCAACCCCACGTACAAGTAGACTAATCAAAGGGACAAACGGCAATAAGAAAGGATCATGGCCTGAAGTCATGCTTTCAGCACGCATCCTGGCAACACACGGGTAGCACCATCCTCTGACCGCACTACGTCATGCATGCCCCAACCCACACCCCATGCTGCGCGTCCCGGCCAATGCAGCATGGACAAGCTGTTTGACCTCATGATGATGGGGTTCAAGTACCAGCTGCTGTGCTCCACCAAGCTGGAGCAGATGGTGGACGTGAGTGTCGGGTAACAGCCGCGCCGGTCACAGACCTCACACCACACACACGGCAACTGGGTCCCTTGGGCCTGGCACCCGGGTCTGTGTTGCTGCACCTTTAGGTGCTGGACACTATATGTGATCCAGTGTTACACTGTGGGCAAAAGGCGGGGGTCCATGAACGGACAGAGTCACAGCGATGACCTCTTGGGCCTTAGGCACGAGCCGGGAGGGCGCGAAACACGGGTCTGTTGCAGCGATGGAGCGGCAGGACAGCAGTAGCCTACGGCAAAGCAAGTGCTAATGGTGGGCCAAGCGAGTGGCGTGCGAGTGGCATCTACGGTGTATTGCTGCCCCGGAATGCCTTCCATATCCAGCTGCCGTCACGCACCAACGCAAGCTGTTTGAATCCTGATCTCCATCTTGTCCTCCCAGCGGGCTCAACCCTATCAACTGGCATTGAGTCATTGATCCATCCCAACCCCACGCGTACCCCAACCCCCGCTTGCCCCTCCCCTCCCCCTTCCTCTCCCCTTCCCCCAACCCAGATCACCCTGCTGCACCTGACCACCATCACCGCCATCGTGGAGGCTCTCCCCGACCACTCGGCCGTGCCGCTCATAAAAACAGTGGAGGGCCTCGTACGGCGCACGTACGGCGGGGGCGGCAGCGGGGGCCCCCTGGGCATGGGCGCGCAGCACCTGCTGCGGCAGACGCTGCTGCGCTTCTTCCAGGACAAGCGGGTTAAGGTGTCGCTGTTCCTGCAGGTGAGGGAGATTGGGATAGATTTTGTGTTGCGTGCTTGTCTGTAGTTTAGGAGTATGTTTGAAGGAAAGGGATTCAAGGTGTCGCTGTTCCTGCAGGTGAGGGACGGAGATTGGGATAACTTTTTTGTTAGGCGCATGTCTGCATTTGAATTGCATGTTCAAGAGCGTGTCTGTGCATCAAGTGCATGTACGAAACCCTGGCGCGGCTCTTCAGGGCAAAGGAATGGAGGTGTAGCTGTTCTTGCGGGTAAGGGGTCTCCGCTGTAGGAGCAGCTCGGGCAGGTATGGGTTAGCAGGGGGTTGTCAGGAACCGGAGGTTTCCCGCCAAGGATACATGATCGTAAGCCTCCACCTCGTCCGCTCACACTCTATTTTCAGGAGGGCATCATGGACCGCATCAACGTGGCTGCCCGCGCTACACCTTGACTACCACTACGCACAGCCATGCTCCTCCCAAACCAGTAACACGGCTTTCTCGTGTTGCTAGTACTTTGCCGCCCACCACCTCCCTAGGAATTCGTATCGTCAGCAACCTTGTTCCCCGCTCTCGCTCCCCTCCGTCCGCAGGAGGGCATCCAGTCGTCCATGGGGCGCGTGGTGTTGCCCTCCCCGCACAACGGCTACGTGGGCACCGCCACCACCTACGACCTGGCGGGGGGGCTGGAGAGCCAGGAGCGGGTGGCGCTGAAAGCGGCGTCGGTGGGTGGCCTGGGCGGGGGGGGAGGGGGGCTGGGGCAGTGTGCCTTCATTGGGGACAAGGGCGAGGCGGTGAGGGCTGGAGAGCCAGGGGCGGGTGGCGCTGAAAGCGGCGTCGGTGGGTGGCCTGGGCGGGGGGGGGGCTGGGGCAGTGTGTCTTCATTGGGAACAAGGGCGAGGCGGTGGGGGCTGGAGAGCCAGGGGCGGGTGGCGCTGAAAGCGGCGTCGGTGGGTGGCGTGGGCGTTAAGGGTACTGATGTTGTGTGGTATAAGGGAGGGGGTAGGTTAGTGCAGCGGGGGCTGCAAAGTGACCCCTCAGCAAGCGCTGGTCCATCCCACACAGCCCCTGCGGCAGCCTATCAATCTCTCCCAAGCTGTTGTGGAAGGGCGCCTGGAGTTGGGGGCAGCGCAGACCGGCTCCAAAAGCCGAGACTTCTGCGGAACATGCCCGGGTATCGGGGCGAGCCTACGCTGCACACCAACTCCAGGCGCCCTGCAGCAGCAGCTTAACAACAGCAGGATATTGTTGGGCTGCTGCAGGCGGTCTGTGAAATGGGTCAGCGTAACGGTGTTTTGTTGATAAAACTGTGTTGTTTCTTGGCTAAATGGGTTAAAACGAGCTGAACGTCGCATAAAACCCGTAGACAGCGAGGTTCGGGAGGGTCGCATGTATGGCAGTGGACGCGTTGGGAGAGCACGGCTCGCGTGTGTGTTGATCGAGCCAGATTGCGGTGTGGATTGGTGGGGGTACGCGTAAAGCGCGAGGTGGGGGTACGCGTAAAGCGCGAGGAACCCGTGTAAGGCGTCAGGGAAACATGGGAACGCGAGGTGGGGGTGGGGAAGCGCTGAGGAGGTTGGGGCGAAGGGGCCTGCTTGTTAAGTGCGGGTCATGCTCCAGGTGGCGCCGGTGGGTGACTTGGGAGTAATGGAGGTGCTGCAGTGGGGTACGGAATGGTCACCAGAAAGAGGGCTGAAGAGGCACGAGCGTGTACCCTCAAGGGCGGTGTATTAGCACACCTTGCGGTGCCCTGTGAGTTTTGACCAGCAGGGGGCGAGGTTGATGGGGGTGCCCTTCGTCGGGTCGTGTTCAAGGTGGGCGCGCTTTTGGTGGGTGGGTGCGCCTTCGTGGGGTCAGGGTTCTGGGTGCTGGGGCGGGGTGAGGGCCCCAGGCGGTGCAGGTTTGGGGTTGTGGGCCTTGGGCCTGATGTTTGAGACCGGCCTCGGTGCGCGTGGGCAGCTGGTTTGCTGCTGGTGGTGGTGGTGGTGGTGGTGGTGGTGGTGGTCGTGGTGGGGGCCTTGGTAGGAGAAGGCCGCGGGCATGGGCAGCGTGTCGGGGAGGGTAATGAGGGCCGGGGGATGTGGGTTTCATGTACTTTGCGAAGCTAACGACAAAAGCGGGGGCGGGGTGCATGTGGGGGTTCTGGGCCCGGAAGCGGGGCTGCAGGGATGGAGGGTTCCCGCGTGACAACGCGGGGAAAGAGTGTCAGGCGTCAGGGACGCACGGAAAGACTGGGCCCGCCCAGGAATGGGGTGATTCTATCGGAGGCATATGCGCACGACGTTGACCCCGTCCCTGGGCCCGCAACCCGGGCCCCTCCCATTAGCTAACCCTGGCACCGCCCCGCTTACAGTGCATGCCTGCTTGGCTTGTGCACTACCCGCACACTCCAACCCACCCACGCCTCCCGCCGCAGACCGACCCGCCGGAGGTGTTGTACTTCTGGCGAACTCGCACTCGCATTTGCCACTTGCAACGGATTGTGCTCACTTTTTTTTCGTGAGAAGGTTACGGTGGGCCCCTAGTTGCTCCCTTCCTGTCTGCCCGCACCTGCGCCGCTGCAGGTCGACCCGCAGGGATTGTTCGTTCTCCTGGCAAAGCGGCATTTGCAACGGACCGTGCTTCCTTCTTGCTCCCTTCTCGCACCTGCGCCCCTCACAGATCGACCCGCAGGAGTTCTTCGTGCACCCGGCGCCCCTGGGGTCCAACCTGTATAACAAGGAGCGGCCCAAGGTGGTGCCGCCGCCGCGCAGGGGAGACGCCATCACGGGACCCATCAAGCCGGAGGAGGACTACAAAACGGTGGGTTCAATCGGTGGTGCGGTGGTATGGTGTGTGTATCCAACTAGTTTGATTTGGGTAGTTGGATCCTCCTTTGTTGGCTAATGGGGATCTGCCCATCAAGCCGGAGGAGGACTATAAAACGGTGGGTGATATGGGCTAGGTGTATGTGTCGAACGAAGCTTACGTCGTGGATCGTCCTGCGTCGTGCAGTCGCTGTCGGGCATGGCGTGACACTTCGTTCGCAATTGCAGTAACGGTGACAGGCCAGTTGAGCAGGTCTGGAGAGCCAAGGGTGCACTAAGGACGAGAAGTAGAACGCCTTGTGTCCAGACCAAATTGTCCACCGCCCCACGTTTCTGCACGCGGGGCTGATGTGCTAGTGCTGCTGCGACGGTTTTGACTGGGGGTCACCACAGCCTGCTCGTGCTGTTGCAACCGTGCACGTTCAGGGCTCTCCCCCCATTCTCAGTGCATTGCCGCTGAATCCAGTTCCACCTTCACTTCGCGAATGGCATTTAGGCCCCACAACTCTCCATGCAGACGGTTGACGAGTACGGCGACAAGGCCGGAGGCGTAACACAGAGCGGCAGGTGCCCGAAATGTATCCGCAGAGACACCCAAATACCCTCCAGTTGCCTCGTCACTCAGCAAATGGGCATTGTTGCTTTCGGACTCCCATGCAGACGGTTGACGAGTACGGCGACAAGGCCGCCGGCGGCGCCAAGGAGTTCGCCTACCTGTCGGCGCTGCTAAACGTGAAGCCGCCAGCTGCTGACAACTTCAAGCTGGACCTGTTTGGGGGGCTGGAGGACGGGGCGGCGTTCGCTGCTGGTAGGTTCAAGTTCAAGCGAGTCGTGGAAAGGACAGGGAATGGGAAGGGAATAGACTAAAGCCGGACCTGTTTGGGGGGCTGGAGGACGGGGCGGCGTTCGCTGCGGGTAAGGTAATAGCTTCATGCGAGTCGTGGGCAAGGGAATGGAATGGGACGGGAATAGACTTAAGCTCGACCTGGTTGGGGGGCTAGAGGACGGGGCGGCGTTCGCTGCCGGTAAGTTGAGGATCCGAGGGGTTGCCGAGGCAGAGCAGGGGAATTGCACGATAAGCGCTGGAGGAGGCGGAGGCATTGCTTCTTTCCCTCCACCAGGCTGCTTCTCTCCCTCACTGCCCATGTCCGCTGCCCCTGATTCTACTCGGAAACAACACCACCAGCACCGCGCGCCCGCGAGCCGCCCGCCTCCACGCGCAGCCCCAAGGGCAACAACCAGCACCCCGACCACCTTTGATGAACACCATTACCATTACCCCACTACCTTTGTGTGTACGTGTCACCCACCGCAGGCTCCTTAAGGCCCTCCACATTTGGTCCCGGGGGCACGACCCCTGCACGTTCCTGACCACCTCTTAGCCACATCCTGTACATGCATGTGCCCCCTCCTCCTTTACACCCCAAACCAGGATCCTCCAAGCCCTCCGCCTCCACGTTCCGCCCCATGGGGCACGACCCACGCACCTTCCTGACCACACCTAACCCACATCCTGACTGTGTATGTGCCCCCTCCTCCTTTACACCCCAAACCAGGATCCTCCAAGCCCTCCGCCTCCACATTCCTCCCCACGGGGCACGACCCCTGCACACTCCTGACCAACCCTAACCCACATCTTGTCCGTGCATGTGCCCCCTCCTCCTTTACACCCCAAACCAGGATCCTCCGCCTCCACGGTCGGCCCCCCGGGGCATAACCCACCCACCTTCCTGACCACCCCATACCCACATCCTGTCTGTGCATGTGCACCCTCCTCCTTTGCACCCAAACCCAGGCGCCTCCAAACCTGCTGCCTCCACGTTCGGCTCCAAGGGCCACGACCAACACCTGGCGGGGGTGATGGGCAGCCTCAAGGTGACGGACGGCCACGGGCAGGGCCAGGGGGACGACCTGCTGGACCTCATGGACGGGGCGTGAGCAGGAGACAGAGCGGCACGTCGAAGGGAGCATGGGGTGTGGAAATTTGATGGGTGGGGTTGGGGCGGGGTGCCTAGCAAGGGCGTGTGTGCTGGCGTGTGGCCGCCATGTGTTGGTGCGGGACCTGAGGACGGCCTGTGGGACTCCATGACGGGGGTGCCAGACGGGGATTTGTTGCCCTGTCGCTCTGTGCGTGTGCTGCATGCGTCGGAGGTCGGGACCGGGGGTACGGGAAGGTAGCAGTGGAGTAGGAGCGACGGGCTTGAGCGGCGGAGGCGGGGCGTCTAGAGGTGTGGGGGCGCAGGCGTCCCACGTGCTCTTACGTCTTACCCTGTTCTAGAGAACGATGCTGAGCGTTTAAATGGGGGGGGGACTCGGGACATTGTGCTGGGCAGGCTGGGCTTCTTTCTTGGCGGGAGTACGGCAGGGACCAGTGCGGTTGGCGAGGGGGCTAGGTATAGGTACCAGAGGCGTGCTCATGTGCGTGCGTAGATAGATAGCAGTGTGAGTTGCGTGCGAAGTGCGTTGGGACAAGTTCACCAGACAGCGACGGACAGATCGCCGTGTGGGAGCCGCACGGAGCCCGTGCCTGGTGGAGCGCGGATCAGAGCTGCGCGCGCCGGCGTTGCATTATTGTGCGGTACCGTACTCGGCCAGGGCTGCGTGCATTGCGCAGCGGAAGAGGTGGAGTCGTGCAGGACCGCAGGTGCATAAGTGTAACTGCAGCAGTTGCAGCAAAGCCCAGATAATGGCCGTGGAGGATGGAAAGTAGCTTACCGGTAGTCACCAGGTGCCCCAGGCCATGCGTGCTTATTGCGTTCTTGGTCCGTTGGATGTAGATGGCGGCGAGGGCCGTTCAGGACTAAATATGACGCAGATGGATGCGCATACTGGCAGGGTGGAGGGTGCACTGCCTTAGACAAGGCACCATTGCCCTGTGCCCCTGCCTCGTGTCTGCCCGCGTCACCCGTTGTGAAAAGGATGTGAGGCGCAGTGTCGTGTAAGATTATAAGGCGACTGTGCGCCCATCTCGCCTGCCTGTCATCGCACTTACACCTCATCTAGCAAGGATTGGCGGCGTGTGTAAGCGCAGGGTAAGACACGAGGCCACCCAGCACTCTGGCAGGACATCTGGGGCCTGCGCCGGCACCCAGAGGGTACCGGAGACGATGTACACGTGCCGGTAAGCGTCTTCCTCCCCTGTCCCCTCCACAGAAGGGACCAGGGACGCCATGCTCGGTAAGACCTTCCGACAGCAGGCCCGTTTGTAACAGACAAAACAACAGACAAAATGGCAAACGGGCAAAATGGCAAAGTACCGATACGCAATCCGGCAAGGGCAAACACCACGTCCATCCCATTCTTCTTCATTATGCCGCACACCAGAGCCGCCTGAAACAAAGCCGGGGCATGTGTCCAAGCTACATGCAGCATTCGGTCTGCGTGCAATTGAGACAACAACCCTTGACACGTGCCAGCCCTCGCTATTCCACCAGGAGGGGCGTGTGCACGTGAGCCCTATTGACACGTGCGCGCATGCTGGGTTGCGCCGGTGTCCGTCTCGCAAGTGCGCGTTCAGGGCCCCCGTCAGGTTGCAGGCACAGTCATGTATCATGAATATGAACTTCCTACTAAATCCAGAGCATGTCCTCAGCCCTCCCTCCATTCCTAAAAATTCTAGAGCCTCGGTGGGTGCTTTCCATCGAGCAATGGCTCTCAGGACCGCAACAGACAGCAGAACACCTCACACCTGGACCCAGCTGTGCAACAATTTACCCAGCGGTGCGCACTGCAACCACACAACAGCAAGGCACCTCATTGGTAAACACCACTCACTCCCTAACCCTGCCCTACTCAACACTCACTCTCACCAACCTCCCCTCGTGGCGCCCCACGCTCCGCACCTCCCTCAATCTCCTCGCTGCTCTACCTCTGACCCCACCCCACCCAATCCCACACCACTCCCACGCCCCCAGTCCCCACCTCACCGCCCCCCTACCCTCCCAAACGCTTCCCCCCCCCCCGTCCCCAACAACCGCCCGCTACTGCCTGAACGGCACCCACTCTATGAACGAGTCAAAGCACAGATTGAACACTTCACTCATCTCGCAGCACAGCGCACAGAACGAGCCGTGCATGGCGGCGCCCGCCTCCCTACACGCCCCCGAGCAGTACACCGCCGCCTGGCACCGCTCGCAGCGGGGGGCGCCGCCGCCCAGTGCCCCCAGGCTGGACCCGCAGGCGGAGCAGTGGGACTGGCGGTCGAAGTACAGCTGGGCGGTGTAGAGTATGGAGTCGAGGTTCATGGGGATGACTTTGACGAAGTTGAGCTCCTCCACCTGTGAGGTGGGAAGGTGGTTGGGAGGCGAAAAAGAGGCGCACAGGGTGTGGTAGGATGCGGTGTAGGGGTGCATGATCACGTCCGGTGAAGGGGGAACTGTTTGTATTACTTCAGCAGAAAGCGGAAAGGCCAATCATACGTGGGGATAATCGTCTGATCCGCCGTGACGAAATTGAGCTCCTTCACCTGCAGGGAGAAGGGAACCCAGAAGGGGAAAGCGTGTGTTATGCAAGCTGAGCAGGTGCTGTTGTTGTGTGGACAACCAGGGGCTGATCGCGTGGTGCTTGTTTGGTTATGGAGTCGAGGTCCATGGGGTTGACTTTGACGAAATTGAGCTCCTCCACCTGTGAGGCGGGGACGAACGAGCAAAGGTCAAGTGTTAGTGGAGAGAATCCTCCAATCTGAGGTGACGAAGAGAGGCAAAGCGGAATGGGGAAGCGAAAAGCAGGAGCAGAGGGTGTAGTAGGATGCGGTGCAGAGGTGAATGGGAGGTCCGGTGAAAGGGGGAGCCACTAAGAAGGATGTTGAGATGCCCTGCACGGATTCTTTCCCGTCCCCCACCTTGGCCGCCTGCGTGCTGAGGTGTAAATGTAGCTGATTACGCCCCCTCGCCCTTGCCCAACACGACCCGCCTGTCGCATGCTTTCTACAACTTCACCTCACATGCCATAACCTCACGACCCTGACCACCAGCGCCTTTTGCCCTCCTCAATGCCTACCCCTCTCACTCGGCCCTCGGTCAGCGCCCAGGACCTTTCTCTGCTGGCCCCAGAGAGCATGACCTTGCACGCCTCCCCGGACACATCGACTCATCGCCCGTGGCGGTCCGGTAACGGGTTGGGATGGGTTAATTTTACGGCTTCATATCAACGTCGTCGTGTTGCAGACAACGTCTGTCTTCCGACCGCTAAACCCCCGTCTACCTTCCTTCCACCTGACGCCCGCCCCCTCCCGCCCCCGTATCGATGTCACTAGGGAGACGATACGTCCCCAACCCTTGACCAAACCCAGGGCCCCTCCCCACCCCTCCCCGCTCCCCACCTTGATGGCCTCCGTGCTCCTCCCCACCCCTCCCCCGCTCCCCCACCTTGATGGCCTCCGTGCTCCTCCCCACCCCTCCCACCCCTCCCCCACCTTGATGGCCTCCGTGCTCCTCCCCACCCCTCCCACCCCTCCCCCACCTTGATGGCCTCCTTGCTCCTCCCCACCCCTCCCATCCCTCCCCCACCTTGATGGCCTCCGTGCTGAGGTCCGAGAAGTAGCACCTCATCGCGTATCGCACGAACACCGTGTGCCCCGTGCGCAGCTGCTGCATGTCCAGGGAGCCCGAGGTGGGGAAGAACAGGATGCTGCGGGAAGGAGGGAGGAAAGGCCAAACGCATACAACGTAGATGGCATCACCACTATGGAACAGGGGCGATGGCGCAACGGTGACTTGCAGGGAGGTGCAGAGGTGCGGAAAAACAGGATGCTGCAGGGGGGGGGCGGGGGGTTGGGGTGGGGGTGGGGTAGGGTTACAAGACAATAGGATTTAGGACCGGAGGTATGGCCAGAGACACGAAGGGAGTAGGTTCAGAACCTAGTAGATGCCCGGGCAGCGCCCCAACGTGAAACAGCAACGGCGCATGGCCCTGGCACCCAAACACACAGCGTGTGCATTGCACCGACTGCAGCCGGGAAGGCGATTTGCTTTCTGTCTCTCACACGGCTGGACTACGATACGTTGCGGCCTTGCCGGGTATGGGTGGGGATGGGGGCCAGGGTACTGGCCCCCATCCCGTCCCAGCCACCAAGCAGCCCAGCGCCGCGCGCCCACGCCACTATCGGGCAGACCAACCAACTACGAGGCCCCGCCGCTGCATGCTCCCTCAACCTGTGGCAACTCCTCAACCTCTCCCTGCCCCTGGCCCCCAGCCTGTCCGTGGGCCCCGCCCCCTCCCTGCCCCTGGTCCCAAGCCTGCCCCTGACCCGCCATCACTTGGCTAGGGTCGGCGTGACGTGGCACCTCCTCCAGCCTGTGATAGCCCCTGACTCCGCCCTGCCTCTGCCCCCCAGCCTGCCCCTGACCCGCCACTGAGCACGACTGAGGGATCCGGGGATGCTGCCGCCGCTGCGTCCGAGTTGCCCCGGGCCGCTGCTGTTGCTAGCGCCGAAACCCCGAGACCTTGCCGACGAACGCCGCGTGCCTGTGCCTCCATGTGTAGGCTGTACGGCGCGGCGGCCATCTGGGGACAGCTGGGCCCCGGGCATGCGCCCTGTGTCCAACATACTCTAAGCGACTGCTTTGCAATCGGTTGTTGTTTTGCAAGTGCACCGCCGCACACACTAAGGGGCCTGCAGCGTGGCCGTCACCTGTGCTGCTGTGCACGCTCCCCGTCACCTCCCGTACCTCCTGCATTTAACCCACACTCAACGGTGGTTGAACATGACACATGTGCAATCTACGCAGCCCCCCCCCAACCCACCTGTGAACGCTGCCTGTCACGTCCCGCACCTCCACTCGGTGCCCCAGCACCGGCAGCTGCGACAGCGAGTCGTTGACGATCTCCCCGAAGAACGTCCACGTGCGGTTGGGCAGCAGCATGCCTGGGGATCAGCAGGGTGGGGCGGGGGTAGACAGGGCGGCATGACGACGTGGTAATCGAGATGATGGGCATGGATGCCGTGGCCGCCCCGCCAGCCGAAGTGCGGTTGGGCAGCAGCATGCCTGGTGGGGCGGGGGGAAGGCAGGGCGGCTAGGCGAGGAGCTGGGCAAGGCTGCAAGTATGCTTGCCTGGCCAAGCAGTCCCCGCCCGCGGTCCCGACCCACATCGCAGCACCATCCACAGGCACCGTGGCATCCGCCCCTGCGGACCCCATCGGTGCCCTGTGCAGCCCCGTGCAGGTGAACACAAGGCGGCAGCTGGGAAGCTGCAGTGCAGACTGGAGGGTACTGGTGACCATTGCACGTGTACGAGCGGCAGCGCAGCTGCACGCCACACGTGCGTGTGTACATCCTCACAGGCGATGGGGATGTACATGGATACGTATCTTTCGGGCTGTAGCACAGTGCTGCACGGGGCCTCTGGCTGCGCACCATTGGGCTGCTCCGTGAAGTAGTTGTTGTCGAACTCATCCGCTTGGGGTAACTCCCCAAAGGACGGGAAGTAGAATCTATTTTGCAAGCTGACGTGTGATGGTAGAGCCTGATCCGCAGGGGAGAGGAGACGGGGGCGGGTGATCTATGGTACAGTGATGAACCTGGTATGCGCTGGGGCTGTGGCAGAGTCCAGAGGGTCAACCACTCCATGCGACACTGCGTATCCATTTGTGCATGTCGCTCTAGTTAATCTTATTCACCGTGCTGATACCGAAATTATTCAGCTGGTGCTGCTGCTTGCCGGCAAGGTGCAAAACACAATTTGGCGGACAACTCAACAGCTGCGCCGGCTGAGCGAGCTAACACAACGCACCATTGGCTGGCAGGCCCTTAACGTAGCAGTTGCTGGTTAGCACGATATCGACGCTGCTAGACGGCTGGTCAGTTGATTCTGCTGCTAAGGGAGACCACAGTGCACCGAGTGGTGTCGACCGCTGTCGCTTGCAGCCTTCTAGGGTAGACCCGAAACGATGAGCCACTGGAAACAGTCTTGTTGTGTTAAAGGGAAGCTCACGGATGCGGGGGACACAGGCCGCCGCTTAACTTGGCTTAGTACTGGCTAGCGACCCTGGGTCAATGGAAAGTCCTGCTTGCTTGTCATACGAGCGCATGAAGCATATGTTTGAACACTGCATTCGCCACGGGGCATGGCCGTTGATCATGCAAAATCACAACTTGGTCCGTACGTCGACTTTGCCTTTTTGCACAAACAGGTTGAAAGGCCCCTCCCTCCCTCACTTCCTAATAGTGCATGCACTGCATTGACGGACACGTTGTGTGCACTGGTTGCGAGTGTGCCTTTGGCGAAGCGCGCGCTGGGTGACGCCCTTCTGACGCCCGACGCGTTGCCTATAAGCTGAGGGCCCCGAAGGGCCCAGCCGAGAAGTAATTGAATATCTCCTGTAGTCCAACATGGCGACCATGGCCACATACACCTCCGGAAACCGGTGTTGCGAGCGCATCGCCTCCCGCCCGCGCGTCCTACTGGCCCCCGCAACGCCCAGAGCGACATATACGAAAAGGCAGATACGTGTTACAGCTGTGTCGGGACCCAATGGACCCGGGGACAAGAACAACGATAAGGAGCAGGTGGGGATGGGGGGCATGGCGCCGCTGCTCCTGCGGGAGCCACTGCATGTATTCACAGGGCGTCCAGGCAGCGTGAGAGGTGGAGGCTGCGCCTGAACTTTGCGAAGCATCATTGTAATGGGCTGCGTTGGGTGGTGGTGTTCCCCAGCAACACACAGAAGCACCGTCAGTGCGCACGTGGTGCTACAAACCCTAGGCTGCAGTCCTTGCAAGGCACCACATACCCCGGAAAAGTTGGCGCGTCCCCCAAACAACAATGTGCTGGATTGAATACCGCTTGGCGCCAGCGTTGTATTGCACTCACTCTGCATATAGTAGAGCGCCCAGGGCGGATCGTGGCTCGTACCATACGGAGTTCGTTTGAGTCCCCACAGCAGGTGCTTTTTCGGCTCTGCAGCACACAAACACACTTGCTGGCTTTGCTGTACTTGACCTTGCATCCCCTCGTCGCGCTTACCTGACACCCGGCCCAGGGCCTCGTGCGGCAGCTGCTCTCCCAGGCGCAGCGCCACGCCAACAACCTGCTGCACGCCATGACACCCAAGGCCGAGGTGAGATGTGTTGTGTACGAATGCTGTTGCGGGGTCACAGCAGCATCTTACAAAGCAAGTACTAGTTACAGGTCAAGAGCAAGGAGCATGTCTAGCGACCAGTAATAAGCGTCGAAGCGGGCTGCGGCTGGGTGCTGGGATGTGGTGTGTCGGTTCAGGGCGAGGTGGAAAGGGTGGCGCGGGACGGGGACCGCGCAGCAAGGTCGTTCTGCTCCTTTTGCGGTTGAGCGCCCCACGCATAACAGTTCAACGGGAGGCTGGTCATGCTGCCGGCCTGATGGGCTTCCAACTCGGTTTACCCAAACCCATCCGCTGTTGCTCCTGCCACACCACCAGAACTTGCGTTCCTAACCGTTCCTAACCGGTATCAACCGCCTCTAACCATCTCCAGGGCGACGTCGCTGACGTAACGCTCATCGTGCTGTCCACGGGCGTGTTCATGTGGCTGGCGGCGGAGATGTACCGCCTGTACGCATTCTCGTACATGTCGTACATGAGTCAGCAGGGCGAGGGCTACGCGCACACTCACAACATTATGCACGCGGCGGCGCACCACGCGGCGGCGGCCAGCGGCGTGTTCAGCACGTGGAGCAACAGCGGCTTCTGATTGCATGTACAGCATGGAGACACAGTGTGCATTGAGCGATTATCAGCACTGGTAGAAGCGTCACGGTTGTTGGAGTCGGCCCGCTGCGGTACTGTACTGCTGCGGTATTGCTGAGGAGGCGGGACAGCGGGAGTGACGGGGCGTTGATTGGGGCCGGGAGTGCAGCGTCGGGTTGCTGTTGGCAGCACGGGCTTGACAGCATGGGGACATCAGACTGAAAGCCGGAAGGCGCCAAGATACATGTAGCTGCATTGGGTGAGGCACAACAACAATACAACAGCAGCAGCACATGCATGATGGGGCCGGCAGCGAGAGGAGGCCAAGCGGGTTGAGTGGGGCTGAACAGCAAGGGCGTTCCCTGGGCCCTGGCTGGCTGTTGTACGGCAGGCGCGGTAGTCACACAGTGGCCAAGTCATAAAAGCGGAAAACAAGTAGGCCTGCGGATTGCAAGGTCAGTGGCAGGCGGTCGGACACGCACGTGGGGAGATGTGGCATGGCTATGGCAAGGAAGGACGAAGGAACGACGCGGGGTTTCTGGCTGGTGGGGGGTGGAGATGGAGTTGGAACATTGCGTCTGTGGTGTTGCCCATCACCAAGGCCGCGGATTGGACAGAACGGCACGGCACGGCACCTTGTTGTTTGGGAGGAGAAGAAACGTATGTATTTCGTCGAATTTTTCGCCTGAAGGCGTGTTATTCAGGCTGCTTATTAGCATTTGGGAAGGCCGCGCTGTGTGTTGTGTGCTGTCGTGGCGGTGGCGGCGCAGGGCAGCAGGACGTGATGTGTGTCTGAGGATGGTGTTGGTGTTTTGATAATTCCCTTTGGGTTCCACCGAGTCGCACACAACATTCGGTGGAATCAGTCAAGGGACGATACAACGTTGTACTACTGCGGCTTGGTTATCGTGTTGAATTACTGCAGATTTGCAAGGTCTGTGTTGCCATGCTCAAGGTCGTGTGCCTTGCGGGCCGGAAGGTACATTTGGATGCCGTTGGCTCCGTACTGGTATCAAGGGTGGGGAAGTAGGCAGTACCAAATCCAAGTCATGGTATGTTTCGGTGCAAAACCCGTTGCATTGTCGGAAGGGGGCAGAGGGGATACCTCCCTGGCCCGAGAAACATCGGTAGCGGTTAGGTTCAGAGGCGCGGTGCTCGAGGTGTTGGAGCCATGTGCCCCTGCTTGTTGCAACTACCTGGGCCTGTGGCCCTTCTGCAGGGGCCTGAGTTTCTCGTCCTCAAGCACACCGCCACTTTGCGCATGATATAGCACAAGCCTTCTGGCACAAGCCGAGCAGCCCCCCTCTTCACCTTTGAGAGCCTTCGCCTCACGGTATCTGGCCCTTACGGTATCTGGCCGTCACGGCCGGCGAAGTGGACAGTCAGCCCCGCACATTCGGACTCTGGCACGCAGGTGCCTCTTCCTGCGCTCCACATGCCACCCCTGCGCGCAGCTGCACCTAAGCCACAGCCGTGTTGTGCTGTCCACCCATTGGTTCCCTGCTGCCCATGCCGCCAACCAGCCCTGTGGGTGCTCACGAGCTCTGCATCTGTCCGCAGTGCGATCCAGCTTGTTACCTGGCAAAGGCAAATAGGCAATCATGTGGTTGCGTGTTTGCAATTGGCCTTCGGAAGTGTATAGGAACACTGCACGCGTGTGTGCAAAAGGTGTTCTGCTGGTAAGCCTGAGTATCACCTATCACGTGGTCTTTGTGTGTGCTGCTGCTATGCTTCATCCGGCCACATGCTCGCTGCACCACCTGCCCTATACGTCCGGGACAGGGACATGGTGCCCCCAACGGCCTGCGGCAATTACCATTCCTAGGTCCCAGCTGTGTTCATTTATCCCCGGCGCGCCGCTCAACCCATCTGTCTAAGCGCGCGTACCTAACACAGTTGAGCAACGCTTTGATGGTGGTGGAGCACACCAGAGTTCACCAGGGGAGCACACCTGGAGCACACAGGCACGAACTGTTAGGCATACGCTGGAACTGCATGACCCAGTGCCGCGTAGCTTGGCTTTTCCGCTGTAAAGGCAATGTATTTCCCGTGCCGCCGCCGTGCGCGTCATGTGTACCTTAGTCGCGAGATGCTCAGCCATTCTCAACATATTGTGTACGTGTATTTTTTTTTCTGTGGAAAGGTTTACAGGTGAAGAGACGGGAGAGGACAGGCCAGCGGGACCTCAAGTATATGTTGGGCGTTCCCTTTTGCATCCACGCCCAACGCAAGCATGTGCGTCTGTGCATGCAGTCCTGCACGCACTTTAACTTCTAGCCGGTGCTGGAGGACAAAGAGCTTGTCCTCGTGTGCGTGTGCTCGTGCGTCCATTCCTCGTACGGGTCGCTCGTGGGTATGTGTATCGGAGCGGCCCGAGTGCGAGGGACGTCGCGAGGCAAGCGAGGATGAACTATACGCATTGAACAGGTAAGTTGAAGTGCTGTAATGTTACGTTCAGTGCCAAGCCAATAGAATTGACCACTAAAGCCGAGCCAGCCTGAGACAAAAGTCGCAGGGGCTCCGCGCTTGAACCACTCAGTTACACTTGTTAATGAGTTAAGCCACTACGGTATGCAATATGAGAGGAAAAGATGCAATGCAGATACATGCGCCGTAGCGCATCACATGCGCACGGCAGTGCTGCAACGGGCTAGCTGCGAGCCTGCAAGAAGGCGCGCATGCGCCCGTAATCTGCAGACAATATGCTGTTTAATATGCATTTGATGTAAGTGTCTGGTCCTTCTTGACGACCGCTGCAACGTGCCCAACGTGCTACAGCTTGCCGACTCGAGCGTCCGGCTCCTTCCAGCTCAAACCAGCTCAACAACAATCTAATCACGATTGGATCATAGCCCACACATTGACGCAACTTTTAGACACTCCTTTCTTCGCAAAAAGCTCGGTCATGCTGACACCATGACGGGAGAGTGACCGCGCCAGCTGCCAGGCCGTTGCCACCCGACACCGTCCTGGGCTTTAGGTACACCAACGAGTGCCATAACAGGCAGTCCGCGCGCCTACAGGTTGTTAGTCTCGGCTTTGCCCGTGCGTTCCCCGGCACCCCCGGCCGCAGCGGCTTGCCACACTCCGCCATGCCAACGTCATCGCTCTTCCTGCTGTTACTGGCTGTGGGCTGCTGTGCTCCAGCCACGGGAACAGCTCGCAGCTCCACCAAGCTTACAGAATCAGACGCGTCCTACACACAAATAGCAGTTGGGTCGGGCAGCGGAGGGCCTGTTGCGAATGGCGTTGAGTCCTGGGTTGAGGGCAGTGCAGGCCAACAGGGCACGAGCACAGACGAAGGGCAACTGACGCAAGGACAGGATGATGGCAGCAAAGAGGCATTGCTAAACCCGGCAACAGGACAGCGACAGCAGGAGCAGCAGCAGCAGCAGGTGCTGAAGCCTCAGCATGTCCGCCGGCGGTTGCAGCAAGAAGGGCAGCGTGCGAGCGAGCGCCGCGGCGGTGACGGCAACGATGAGGCGAGCCCCCTGGCCATGATGGCAAGGACCAAGGAGACGCGGAGGAGGAGGAAGAAGAGGAGGAGGAGGACGAGGAGGATTACAAGCTGCCCTCCCGCTCCTCCTCTTCTGGAGCGTCCTCGGGGTCTGTGACCGGGCCAGCCGGGACCATCTCCTTCCCCCCCTCCCGCCGCTGCGTATTCATCCTGGGCACCGGCCGCAGTGGCAGCACTGCGCTGATGGACGCGCTGAACCAGCTGCCGCACTACCTTATTCGGGGGGAGCAGGAGGGGGCCTTTTGGTTCCTGTACCTCACGTACAGGTGTGTACATGGGGGCGGGGGGCGGGTGGGAGACACACGCGTGTGATGGCGGGGACTTCAGGTCGGCTGCCGACGGCAGTATTACTGCTGTACATCTTGGGATGTGCTGTGGAGTGTGCTTATTCCTGCACCTGAAGTACATGTGTGCATGGGGCAGGTACGGGTAGAAGGGATTGGGGCGGCAGCGTACTCGCAAGGGATACGTACGGCAGCGCAGCTTGGCAGCGTCGGATGCACAGACATGCATTGTCCCTTTCTTCGGCTCAGCACTTTGCGATGTGTCCGACACAGCGGTATCGTACCCCTGCCGTACAGCTGCGCAGCGCTCCTGCAACTCTCCCAGGTTTCGTAGCCGTTCTGCTAATGCTGCATCTTAGTACTTCTTCCCTCACCCCTCGTACCGCAGGCAGCTGATAAGGTCGTGGAGGCACTCCAAGGACTATGTGGCAATGGCGGAGGAGGTGGAGCGGAGGGAGGGGGTGCAGGTGGGGCGGGGATATGGGGAGGTGGGGCAGATGGAGGGGATGCAGGTGGAGCGGGGATACGGGGGAGGTGAGGCGGAGGGAGGGGATGCAGGTGGGGCGTAAAGCGGTCCCTTCCCTTTCCCCTAAAACCCGGTCGATTTGTGCTACGGTTCTGTGACGTCCCTCCCCCCGCCCCCTAGGCTGCGGGGCCCCTGCTGGGCTACCCCGTCGTGAAGCAGTCGTTGGCCTTTTCCCCAACCTTCGGTTGTGCTACGGTGTCGTTGCATCCTTCCCCCGCCCCCGCCCCCCAGGCCGCCGTCTACCTGGGCTACCGAGTCGCGAAGCTACCGGTGTCCGGCCCCTACCCCGATGCCCCTGCATCCCCATGTGAACCCCAATCCTACCCCACCCGTCCTAACCCCCCGTAGACCGCCTCCCGCGTGGGCTGCCCCTGCATCAAAAGCAATCTGCTGCCCTGTCCGCTGACCCCACGACTGTGCTGCGACGACTCCATCGCATCTTGTTTACGTGGTTTCTCACCGCATACCCCTCAACCCCCGCCCCACCGTCCCCAGGTCGCAGCCCACCTAGGCTATCGCGTCGTGAAGCGGTTGTACGACAGCGCTGCCGTAGAAAGCAAGCTGCCCTGCTTCAACGACCTGCATCCGGACAGGGTGGCGGATGCGGTGCGGGCCATGTACACGATGGCCTATGGATACCACGGGCCGGGTGAGAGGCGATCGTAACAGGACAATGCAAACCAGAATCAGTATACCGAATACCACGGACTGGGGAAGGCACCCTGCAAACCCCTCCTCGCGCGCGGTAGTGGCGAGTGCAGTCTCCAGTGGTGTGCCTTACGAGACGTACGGGCCCATAGCTGCCCTACGCACGCCCCGCCCCTACGCATGCGTCACCGCCCGGCCCCGGCCACGCAATTTTCGACCATGTGTGCCCACGTGCCCCGGTCGTACGTAAATGCACCCTCCAGTTGCAAGCCTCGCGCTCGCGCTGTCTCAATCCGTACGCTGACCAACTGGCGTGTCTCCCCTGCAGGCGTGGTGTCTGGGTTCAAGGAGATTCGGTTCGTTGCTGGGCGAGCATTCCCTCTGGAAACGGGCTACCCCCTGTTCGAGTCCTTCGTCGAGTGGCTTTTGTCACTATGCAATGACGTCAAGGTGCGTGGCGCAAGGTCTTTGGTGTATGGGGTAGACAGAGACAGGGTAGACAGAGCGTACCGTAGACAACTGACATGAGGGCATGACGGGGAGCCCGTTCCCCACGGTGGGTCACCTCGCTGCGCGATGGCGCCCAGGCGTAGGCGTTGGCCCCGCCCCAGGGAGTGGGCCTCCATAATTCAGGCGGCCCTGATCAAGCGGGCTCGGCCCATTTTCCCAGCTTTGCAAAGCTGACAGCGCTTGTTCCCCAAGTGGTGGGCTGACTACTCGAGGTGTCAGGTGGTGCAGGAGTCCTACTCTTGAGGCACCCTAACACCGATGCCCGCCTGCAGGTGCTGCTCAGTTCCCCCCTATCCCCTTCCCTGAAGGATGAAGGGAAGCCACGGTGTAAGCACACCCTGCACACTGCCCGTAAAACACGCACCCCATAACGCACACGTCTGCATGTGCTGCTCGATTCCCGGCTGTCTGCCTCTCAGGGCAACTGGAAGCTTGCTGTGATCCACTCACACGCTGGCACACTGCCCTCTCCTCATAACCCACACCCCTGTAGGTGCTGCTCAACTCCCGGCTTTCTGCCTCCCTGGAGGACAACTGTAAGCTGGATGTGATGCTGTGTCCTAACAACGCACCCTTAACCCACAACCCTGCAGGTGCTACTCAACTCCCGGCTGTCTGCTTCTCTTGAGGACAACTGGAAGCTGGAGGACATGCTGTGGTCTAACAACGTGATCAAATTGGACGGGGAAAAATGCAACCGCACCTTTGCCGCCAACCTGAAAGCCACACACAAGTGGTTTGACAGGTGGGTGGGGAACAGGGGACTGGTGGGGAAGCTGCAATCTGGCAGGCAACACACTTCCTACGGCGATGGCCTGGCGGGTTGTGGTTGACCTCCCGACCCATCTCTCCCCCTTTTCCCCAGGTACGCCTCCGAGCACCCCGACCACGCCATGCGGGTGTACATGGAGCACATGTTCGACCCACAGGTGGGGAAGTGGGGCACGGGTAGGGTGCAGGGGTGTGTACATGGAGCACATGTTCGACCCACAGGTGGGGGAGTGGGGCACGGGTAGGGTGCAGGGGTGTGTGCATGGAGCACATGTTCGACCCACAGGTGGGGGAGGGGGTCAGGGCTGGGTGGTATGGGTCTGTACATGGAGCACATATTCGACCCACAAGTGGGGGAGGCACGAGTTGGGGCACGGGTGCGTGCGCTTGTGTACCTGAACTACACTTTCGGTTTACAGCTGTGTGTGCAAGAGCTGGCCGCCCGTCACCCAGCCCCAACACCTGCTCTCCCTTCCAACCCCCCTGCCCTGACTGTCAACCCCCGGCCCATCTTCCCACACAGACCAACGCTACCCTGGCCGCCAGCCTGCTGTCCTTCCTGGGGGAGGAGGGCGAGGGCGAGGGCCCGCGGGGCTCCGAGAAGGGACCTCCCCTGTCCTTCGTGCGCATGCCCTCGTGGTTCCGGGAGAAGAAGCACGAAGACAGGAAGAAGGTGCACCGGGACTTTTGGATGATTTAGGAGGAGGGGATGGAGGGCTGTTGGGAAGGCGGGCGCATTGGTAGGGCTGGAGGTGGGTGACCTTGGAACGGCAAAGCGAAGGAGGTGGAAGGGGGGAAAGAAAGTACCAGGAGACGCAGGAGTCCAGGACGCCATGGGAAAGGGGTGGGGAAGGGGCGTCTGTATGGTGCGGAGGAAGGGGCGGTGGCTTACATGGGAGCAGTGGCGGGGGGTTTCTAGGAAGAGGCGGGGAACGTGGGCACGTTGTTGCCGGGAGAGGGGGCAGGGCCCGGGGGAAGCCGGGGCTTGCAGGGCGATGGGGCGCGCCGGGTTGGAGTGGTGCGGAGGAGGGGACGGCGTTTTGGCGACAGCGTTCGGGTGACAAGCTGACAACGTTCGGAGGACAAAGTGCGATGTACCGCACCATTGCACGCTCGTGCTGCAGAAACGCAGTGTTGTTGGTCGAAGTAATGGAAAACGTCAACGCCTGAAAGTGTTTCCTATGTTTGTCGTAGAGCGAAAGCAGAAAGGGATCGCTGCCGAGACGACATGAGGGGGGGCGCTTGCTGCCTGCATCAGGCCATCCCCTGGCCTGCATGTTGCGCGTGTGGAAGGGGTCTCGATGACCCTTAATAACCCGGGATTCGAATTTGAGCGTTCAAGCGTGGCGGTGCGATGGCCATTGAGTGCATTTGTCGGGTCTGTGTATCCGTTTGTTGAGTCTGTTGTGGTTGTTGGGTCTGTGGTTGTCGGTGTGAACGACATGTCAACAAGCCCCGGATGCCGTACACTGCGCCGGCTTCACCAAGCTTGACGTACGTTGACACGGCAAAGCACCGGTAGCTCGGCCATACCGGTATGCATGTTAGCATCGCCGTCGTTTATCCTGCTGTTGCAGACCGTTGTTTGCAAACTGTTTCGTATGTAACCGCTGGCGTGCTGCGCTCAGTGTCCGAGAGTCCGACGTGCGCAGGGGTTCCGGGAACCGTTGAATCGCATTCCTACAGGGCACACAAGTTGCTTCACCTGAAACAGCAACGCAGATGTGCGCGGGCGATGGTGCTTGCAGCACACAATGCGGCTGCCGGGAGTAGCTCTTGAGCTTCAAGCCCAGAACACACTTCCCGGGTAGCATTCCCACCTGTTCCTACCCCGGGCCTCAGCGTGCAACAGCAACCAGCAAAGCGCAGCAAGGCCTGATGGCTTCAAACCCCCATTCAACCCACGGTGCTTTCATCATCTGAACACTGTTGTCAGAATGTACCAGGATTTACATCTGCGACACGAAGCCGCACCCGACCTCCTCCGGGTCAGTCAAGGTATACCCCTCCACTTCACCAGCACGTGCCTGCCTCCGCACCGCCGCCCTGGCACCGCCGTCCCGCCGCCTCCTCCTCCTCCCCTCCGTCCCCATCACCGAGGCCATCACCCTGCGCCCCCCACCGTCGCCCTCGTCCCCAGCTCCCCCACGACTTGCATCTGCATCCGCTAGCCTAGCACCAGCATCCCATCCTAACCCACCTGCTCCCTCCACCTGCTGCGTGTATTGACGCTCCCCTATCTGCATGGCTGCCGCATCCCCGTCCAGCCAATAATGATTCGCCACGCCCTGCTGCTCTAAGCCACGCGCACCACTCTCCTGTCCTCCGTTCTCCGTCCCCACCATTGTCCCACCTGTGTCCCGTCCTTCCCCACTTCCTTGCGGCCCCTTAGCGTGTAGCTGCCGCCGCTGCTGCTCTAAGACACCCGCTGCACCAGCATCCTCGACACCATAGCTACCTGCCCCTCCGTGCTGCTAACCCAGACCTGACCTGCTGCTAACCCACTGACATTGCCTGCCGAATCTGCCTCACCTAGTCGCTCATCACCCTCACCCAACCCTTCAAACCCGCCCACAGCACCCCCACTCGGCACCGCTCGCATTTCGTCCCCCCTGCCCCCCTGCCCCTTTCCCCGCCACCGCCCATCATCGGCCGACCAGAGCCGTAGCTTGCCCCCTATGTCCACCCCCGCGCCTTGTACGATGTCGTACATTACGGCATCGAGGCGGGCGAGTACGACACCGAACTTGTACAGCTCGACGTCGGGGGCGTTGAGGTCCCACAGCACCTGCATACGGAACACAAACGAAGTGGGTCGCTAACTCGTCATGCCGTCGCCGTTGCAATGTTACTGCATGATGAATGCGCAGTGAGATCCCGGAGCAAGTACGGTGCTTGTGGGTCTGGAAGACTCGATCCCGTGCTGCCTATTGTGCGCGACACGCCCTGTGCATGTCTCCCACGCCCCATTTACCCTTGTTCCCTTGCCGCCGTCGTGCCCTGTGGCCCGGCAGCCCCTTGCTCTCTCGGGTTGTCCACACCCATAGTCTCCAGCTGAAGTACTTCACAACCACACCCATGCCGTACACCCTGCCCCCACCTGCATGTTGGCCGGCAGCCCCGCCTCCGCTCGCGCTCGCTGCTCCGAGTTGGCGTTGGCCCTCGTGGGGTGGTGGTTGGGCCAGCCCAGGCCGTACCTGGCAGAACCAGTTGGAAGAGGGAGGCGGGACACGAATCATGAGTTGATGCCCGATGCCCGATGGCCTCATCCAAGATGACCCGAACCTTACGCCGCCCCCCAGTGGTCAGGGATACGGCCCACCTTGCGGTCGCTGCAGTGTTTTCGCATGTTAGCCAGCCTAGGGTCAGCCAGTGTCATGCACCTCTCACACCAACACTTCCATGCTAATACACGCTGTCCGGCCCGCATGCGCCCAGCAGCAGCACCAGCACGCGCACCCCACCCCCCTGCCCGACACAGCTGGTGTTATTCTACCTCAGTTACGTCCTCGCAGCGCTTCTGCAACACCCAGCCGCAGCCTGAATCGATGCTAGTGACCAGTAACTAGTCGCTGGACTTGCTACCTGCTTCGAATCTGTAAGTAGTAATGCCTTGAGAATGCTACTGTGACCCCGCAACTGCATTCGTACCCACCCTCCTGCGCTCACACCGTGCACCCATGCCGATGCTCTCTGGTACACACTGCGCCCGCCCCCCCCTGCCCTCCGCCGCATGTCCGCCTCCGGCCGAGGGCCAAATAGCAGCAGCACCATCGGCCGTCGACACTTCACTCGCACCCCCATGCACCTTAAAACACCCCCCTTCTTCCGCCGCCGCCCCCGTGCACTCACCTCCACGTGTGCGCCTCCAGCCCGGGGTCGTACAGCAGCAGCACCACCACCGACCGCCAACATCCCTTATGCACCCCCGCCGCCGCCCCTCTAGCACCCACCTACAGTGTGTGCGCCTCCAGCCCGGAGTCGTATAACAGCAGCACCACCACCACCGGCCGCCGACATCCCACCCGATGTACCCTAATACACACCTTCTTTCTCCCGCCGCCGGACCCCAAGAGCCCACCTACAATGTGTGCGCCACCACCACGGGCCGACACATCCCCCCCATGCACCTTAATACACACCTTCTTTCCCCACAGCCGCCGCCCCCGCGCACCCACCTCACCTCAGCGTGTGTGCCTCCAGCCCGGGGTCGTCCAGCAGCAGCAGCACCCGACACCTCCCCCCCCTAATGCACCTTAATACACACTACCTTCCTCCACCGCCGCACCCCCACAACCCACCTCAGCGTGTGTGCCTCCAGCCCGGGGTCGTCCAACAGCAGCACCACCCGACACCTCTCCCCCCTAATGCACCTTAATACACACTACCTTCCTCCACCGCCGCACCCCCACAACCCACCTCAGCGTATGCGCCTCCACCCCGGGATCGTCCAGCAGCAGCACCACGCCAAACTGCAGCAGCGCCAGCCTCGCCAGCTTCAGCTGCTCCCCACCCATGTCCTGTGTGCGGTAATACACACAGATATTGCTGGGTCAACACCGTAACATACGTACCCCCACTCCCTGTACGCTTCCAAATTGACGACCTTCTCAACGGGCTCATTCAGTGATGTGGATACAGTGGAATTGCGCGAAGGCAGTTCCCCTGTACTGTTGACGCTGCTTGGCTACATACTAACCCTGCTAAACACAAAGCTGGCTACATGATCATGTGGGGCGTGAGTGGCTGCCTTCCCCAGCAGGCTGCACACATAGCACTTTGGAGACGCGCAGGCTGCGCACGCAACAGGCACCGTATGAGAAAGTACATTGCCACCTTGTAGATACCTCAAACTACCTGATTGTGTGGGGCGTGGAACACCGCCTCTCCAAGCAGGCTGCGCACGTAGTAATTGGAGGCAGGGGCGGGCAGCAGGCGCGCCCACACGGTAAGGTCGTGGCGTCGACCTCCAGCGAAGTAGATTGAGGCCTCGTGTCCGCGGCAGCGTGTGGTGTAGGAGTGCCAGATGTGGGTTAGGTGGGAGGCGAGACGGAGAATGGGGTGGCGCAGCTGGGGATGGGGGAAGTGACGGTGGGGAGAGGGGAGGGGAGGGGAGGGGAGGGGAGGGAGAGATTAAGGTGGGTTGTGGGAAACGGGGGAGGGGACAGGTCACTGGTGTGATAAACACGAGGCGCAGCATGGGGTGGCGCAGCTGGCGGTGGGCGGGATGGGAAGGCGGAGGAGGGAGAGGGGGGAGAGGGAGGGAGCGGGTGGGTTGGGTTAGGGGGAAAGGCTGGATCAGACGGGTCACCGATGCAATACAGGGGAACGGTGGCATGGGGTGGAGGAGCTTCGAGTAGCGGTCATGGGAACGCGGTTGGGGGAGGGTTGTGGGCAAGGATAGTGGATAAATGGAGACGGGCATGTGGGTTCCGGAGGCCGACAGTACAGCTCACGTGCATGTGGCAGGAAGGCGTAAAAGGGTGGATCCGCGATGTAGGGTTAGCTACCAAATCGATTGCTCACGCGGCGCACCCGCACGCGCACACCCAACTCACCTGCACCACCGTCAGCATGCGCGCGTGGCAGAAGTGCGCCTGACGGGCGTCCTGCTCCCCGCCGTACGCCGTGTACTGCAGCGGGAGACGGACAGAAAGGCGCACACGGCACGTGTCAGTGCCGTACGCCATGCACGTGCCAGAGTAAAGCAGGATGTACCTGACTCTTGGCAATGCGGCAGGCGGTGCAGCTGACGCGCGTGCCGCATGTGAGTTGATGCCATATGCTTTCCGGTGTTCTGCCGGTTATTCGTCTTGTAGGATGTCAACAGGCGTGGCTGATGAAACAACACGCTTCGCGCACTCAACCGTGTCCCGCACTCAACCTTGTTGCGTGCACGTCCAAGTTCCCCCTCACCTAGCGCCCATACGCACTGAAGCTAACCCCTACGAGCGCCCGCATCCACACGCATCCACAAGCACCTCGTGGGCAGACATACTCCTCTTCCTCCTCAACCCACACTCTCGCACGCTAACACACAACCCCGTGCGGTCCTGCCTTGCCTGTGCCGTCTCAGGGCCGTGGTTTCGCCCTTGGTGAGTAGACCCCCGCGTGTGCTGTCGGGCGTTGTCCCGTGCCTCGAGCCCTCCCGGCTCGTGCCTTTGGCCCTAGAGGCCGTCGCTGTGTCTCGGTCCGGCTATGGACCCCTGGCTCTCGCCCACAGTGTAACACTGGATCACACAACCCCTGACCCCCCACACACACAGACCCACACGCGCCTCGGTGGCGTACATGGTCCAGACCGCATAAGCGCCCGCCGCTGTAGGCAGCTGCGCCCCACATGCCCCCACCCCACCCACCCTACCATTATTACCCACAGGTTCACACACCCGCCCACCTCGTTGGCGTACATGGTCCAATTCTTCCGCAGCATCAGCGCCCGCCGCTGCACGCAGTTCCGCGCCGGGCTGCTGCGCGTAGCTTCCCACCGAAAGGGCGTCTTGTCGCAATGAGTGGACACACCACGAGGCCGGAGGGAGGTGTGGTACCGCTCACTGATCCATCGGGGCTGTTGGGGGAGAGGAATGGGTCAGTAGGTAGGTTGAGTTAGCAGGTGGTTGCGAGCGCTTGCAAGTCAGTTAGGAAGGGAGAACGGGGCCACTGCGGGGGCGGAGGTGGTGTGGTACCGCTCGCTGATTTAGCGGGGCTGATTTAGCGGGGCTGCAGGAGGGGAGATGAGTGGGTCAGCAGGGTGGTGGTTGCGAGCGGTTGCAAGTCAAGGTAGGAAGGGAGAAAGGGCCACGGGCCACGGGGCCGGAGGGAGGTGTGGTAGCGCTCGCTGATCCAGCGGGGCTGTGAGGGGAGGAGAGAAGGGGGTTGGCGGGTTGGTGGTTGCGGGTGGTTGCAAAATGCTCGGACGGAGTGAAACCGAGCAGCACAAGAGCCATTGTTGGCCAGTGTGTTACATAAGGGTGCGCGGGAATCGACGGGTGGTAAAGGTAGTATTGAAGGAGATGTAGAGCACGCAGGGAACAGAGCTGAACGGGACGTTTACCAACTGAGCTGCTGCTGTCGCATGGCAGGCAACGAATACCTACCTAACGGGCAATATCACAGACGGTCGTGGCGCGGGGACACATGCGATGGCAAACCATACAAACAAGCATCGGCCCGTTGGTGGTCGATCATGCATCGCTGCGTAGCCACCCACCCTGTCCTCGAAGGCCCAAATGAGGCAGTTGCCACGGGCATAACCAAACTCCTGAGTACGGCAGCCGTTGACGGCGGCCCGCTGGCAGAATGATGTGCCGCCCGCCTTGGATACCTGCAGTGCAGGTTAAGGGGCAGAGCCGCAGAGGGTTAGAGGTGTGGTGACCCACATACCGGCTCATCCTCACTTGCCAGCCCACACTGACAGAACGAGGTGCCGCCCGCCATGGGTCGGTGAGGTTGCGGGGAGCGGATACAAGTTGGTGGGTGGCTGGTCACGGTGGTGATTTGGTTTAGGAGAGCGAATAGGGAAATGACGTGCCCCCTCGCTGCTACCGCGACCACACACACACCTTCGATGCTAACCCACACGCGGCACCGCGCCGCATCCGCCACACCCTCGCTGCTAACCCACACTCAGCACCTGACTGCGGCACGTACGTGCAGGAACTCCATGACCCGCTTGGCCTTGGCCGCGTCCCGGTGCAGCCCGTAGTACGACAGCAACAGCCGCGCCGCGCGCTGTACGGCACCCGGGCTTAGGGGGCCGTACCGCAGGCGGTACAGCACCAGGGCGGCGGTGACTAAGCGGCGTGCCACAGGCCAGTTGTGGTCGCGGGGTAGCCGGTCTGTGAGTGCCTGCAATTGGTCCAGCTGCTGCTCGAGATAAAGGGGATTGGCGTTTCCCGGTGGAGGGTAGGCGATGGACTTGGCTGCAGCAGCACGGGTATGTTGGGGGGAGAGGTAGCATCGGTGTCGGACGGGAGGGGAGTGGGGCGTTTGTGGAGGGGTGGGGCGGGTGCGATTCCGCAAGGCACAGGGAACTGGAGGAGGGTTGCAAACATGAATGCTGTGTAGTGAACGCACAGAAAGTGGCAGATAGCGCATTGTGCGTCACAAATGTGTGGGCAGAGGGTGCTTGCCGCAGCCTACCGAGTTCTGCCGTTCGTCTGAACGCTTGGACTGTCACGTCCACCGGCAGGCGGCCGCTCGTTGTGAGCTGCTCATACTCGTTTGGGACAGCTTTCAGAAGCTGCTCCAGGACAGCGACGGTGTCGCCGCTGTGCAGGGCGGTAACCCATTGCGCGCCAAAGGGCACCGCGCCCAGCTCCCCCACAGTAGCATTCGTGAGCCATGTAAGAGTTCGTGCGCTACTATCAGTAGTGTGTTCAAGCCCAAATCGGGAGAGCAAGATTTGGTTCAGGTCCGACGAAAGGCAGTGCGCAGCTTGAGCGAAGAAGGCAAGAGCGACTAGCAGGGCAGCACGCTCTCTGCATAACATAACTACAGGTGGCTGGAAAGCTGTAAGCCATGTGCAGGTTCAGCTTGCTACTCCTGCGGCAGTAGCAGGCCGACGAAGTCTGAATGTCCATATGGGTTGATCGATGCCCATATTTCATATGATTTGCCGTCACAACAGTAGTAATTTTGGACAAGCCCAGTCTGACATAGGAAGCCTTACCCCTTGGATTGGCCAAGGGTACTTGGAGCTGCTGCGCGGTCGCGAGGGCCCAGAGTTCACAACACGAGCAGTTGCAAGCACCCCCTCGTGCGAGTTAAGTGCTTGCACGTGCTCTGGCGCGCTGCGTTGCTCGCAAAGCGGCTTGTACAGATCTACATCTGCTGCGTCCCAAGCATGCACGTGCCGACAGCAGACCATGGAGCGCAGGTGGCGAGGGAGCCGAGAGCTAGCAACTGGAGAACCTTTACTAGTACTGCAGGGGCCGCATTTACACTGCACCCAGTGTCGTTGCTCGCCGTTGAGCTGCCACAACAGCACATCGACTTACCTAGCCACCTCGCATGTTCTTCTGCAGTCGAGTCCGAACGAGCATTGCACAAGTAACCCTGCCGCACGGATGCCCGCGCTTGCTACGCGGCTGCAAGCGCGCCTTGGGTGCTTGTATCCTGCTGCGCACGCACATCTTGCCGTACCCATGCAGTACCTCCAGGCCAAATGGCCTGGGCCTTGCAGGCGCCACCCAGGCCTGCCCGGCCACGGGGCCTACCGGCCTGCTGCTGCCTCATGTACCCTTACAGCTCCAGTGTCCGTGGTCTCGCTCGGTCCTGCTCGGGCCGTCCACACAGCGTCACGTGCGAGGCCAGCATCCGGTGGCACAGGCCTGCACAGGCTCTGCGCTGCAGAGCGCAAACGTTTGATGGCGTCAATGTCTTGCTGGTGATCATTCCAGCATGGAGAGCGGGGTAGAGGTTTGGGCCCTGTACCTCCAAAAGCAGCAGTTTGAGTGCCTCGGGGCGAAGTGGCCGTGCCTCGCTCGTTCGCCACACCTTTGAGCTTCCTGTGTTGCATTCCAGGTAACCCCTGCCCAACCCTGATTTGTTGCTTCCTTTGCCCTGCCCTTGACGGCTTAACCACATCCCCGCCGCCTCCTTTCCCTGTCAAAGGTGTCATTCCCTGCCCCAGCCACCCGCCAAGTCCGAACGGGTTATGGCGTTGTTGGGCTGCACAGGTTGCTGAAGGGCCCGCCGGTAAGCCTTTTCTTTTGGCAGATGACACATCAGTGCACTGCACGGCCAGGTGCAAGTCGACCAAGGCGAGCAGTGGGGACCAGGCAGCACGTCACGCCGGCCGCTGATGCCACGTGTCAGCTGCCAAGCACGCATGGCAGAAGGGGCACAAGGCCGACAAGGCTCCCCTGCCCAGCGGAGGTCGACGCCGTACGGATGTGCGGTACGGTGCGGCGCAGGCTGTTTAAGCAGTTTGCGCGTTGGTTTCCGCATACCAAATGGTACCGGGATACGGTTCGCTTACATTGTATAACGCAGCACTGAGAGCCACTACCTGGGGTCATGTCAATCACATGTATCGCTGCTCAGCAAGAGCTGCCCCCGGCCCCTCCCCCAGCCCCACACCGCAACCACCCAGCTGCCTCTCTGCCCTTCGCTCAACCCCGCCCCGGCCCACCCACACGTTCCTTACTACACGCCTTGTGTGACCTCCGACCCGACGCCCACTCTCGCTTCGTCTCTGCCCTCCTCCTCCCATGCTCCCACCCTGACCCCAGCCAGCATCCTCCCTCCCAGCCCCACGCAAACGACAGCAGCAGCTGCAGCAGTACAGCTACTGATGTGTATGGCACACGTGCGCCGCAGCCGCACCCTCTGGCGGCCCTGCGGCTCACGTGCCGGGCCGCCAGAGACCGGCTGGTGGACCCATCCCTCTCCACACTCAGCCGGCTGGTGTGGGACCAAGCAGACTACCAACAGCAACAGCAACACGTCCCAGCACGCAGACCCATTCACAATGCGTCTGTGTCCTCTTGGACGACAGCGGCACGGCCGCCGGCAGAGGCGTACGCCGCGACTAAGGCTTCGCGCGACGGAGCCGGCTCTGGCCTTGGGCAGCAGCCGCTCCGGTCGGTCCCAAACACCCACTGCAGCAGCCTAATCAAGGACAAAACGATTGCCAGCCCGGGCAGGAACGATTGCAGGTCGTGGCGTGAGGCGGTGCTGGGGGTGCTGCGGACGGTCGCGACCAGATGGCCTGGGTGCAGGGAGCTGACGCTGCACGCCCTCGGTGCGTGTCCTACTACCGTTTTGGCAGCATGATAACTTGCAAGCCACTACACAGATTGAAAGGAGCTCGCATGCCTTTCTTTCGAGCTGCTTAAGTGCCACGCCGTGTGTCTTCAGTGTGTGCGACCCTGAGCTGCCTGCGTGAGCCGAACGCGACCCACCGACCCACCGAGCCAGCCCGGAACCCCCTCCCCTGACCCTCGCCCTTCCTGCCCTTCGCCCCCCCTACCCCACATCAGTGACATGATATGCTGTACCTTTCCTTCGTTTTACTGCCCTGCAACCCCCGCAGTCGACCCCTGCCGCGACCCCACCACCCTGCTGTGCGCCCCCTTCACCGAGGCAGCCCGCACCCTGCACCTCGCCCTGCCCCAAATCACCTCCCTCACCCTCAACTTCGAGGCCAGCCCCCGCCTTGCCTCCCTTCGAACCGACCAAGCCCTAACGGCCGGATGGGCACGTGTCAACGCAGAGCTCGCCTCGGCACTTGGCACGTGCCAGGGGCCCTTTGACGCCGGCGGCAGCTTCTGCATGGGCTGCCACGTGTGCGCCGTACAGCACGAGGACCCCCCGCGTGCCGTGCAGTACGCCGCGTGCTCGTATTATGACGGGCTGCGGAGCTTACGGCCGGAGGCGGGGTTTGGCGCGTCGTTAGCTGCGCTGTTCCCATCCCTGGAGTCCCTGGAGCTGAACGGATCGGCCTGGCTGCCGCCACATGGCCGTGCGCCGCATGTGTACGACATCGCCGGGGATGGCACGGCAGGCGGATTGCTGGCCGAGCTGGATGTACGGCACCTGCAGTACTTACAGCGGCTGGCGGGGCCGGAGTGGCTGCTGCTGCATCCGGCGATGGGGCAGCTGCGTGGGTTAACTGAGGTGGAGGTGCGGGTGGAGGCGGGCCAGCCGTTCCAGGTGCCTACGGCGGTGCTGCAGCTGCCGCAGCTGTGTGGGTTAACGCTGAGGGGCGTGTGGGTGCAGCACCCGGAGGAGCAGCTGCGTGGGCTGAGCTACGGCTTTGGTGGGTTGAGGGAGGTGGGGCTGGCGGAGCTGGTGGAGCGGTTGGGGGCGTTGGGGGAGGAGCAGGGGAGGAGCGTTGGGAAGGGAGGAGTGGGGGTGCGAGAGCGGAGGGTAGTGCGGCTGCGGGTGGTTGTGGAGGATGGGGCGGGGGTTGGAGGGGATGAGGCAGCAGAGGGTGGGTGCAAGATGGAAGCCTTGGTTGGTTTGTAGGTTCGTAGCTGTCCACTGTTCAGAGCGTACAGGGTGTGGCCAGTCGGCGTTTTGACCCGCTACAGCATAACGACTGCAAACATGTATGAAAATGTCGAGTGTGGCCTGTGACTTTTACGGCACACGAAAGACCCGTAGACCTATCCACATACCAATTTACATCTGACATCAGCCCAGTCTCTGATTTTTGGCGTGAAGAAAGGTGTCAACCTGCCCGAATGACACCACTCCACCTGTACAGGCAGGGGTGCAGATGTGTTGACGCACCCTACGTGACTACCGACGACGCTGCCTGGAGGCAGCTGGCCCCACAAGCGAGGCGGCTTCGCGCTCTCCAGCTGCTGTGGTACCGCCAGCCTGGTGCTTGTGCAGCAATGGGTGCAGAGTTGTGGGGGCACAGCACTGCGGCAGTTACAACAGGGCCATACGGCGTATGGCATGGTGTACACTACACTGTGCCCCCTGGACACGTGATGAGGAAAGCAGGGGAGGAAAGGGCCTTGGTGGCTCTCGTGCACTGCCTTTTGCGCTTGTGTACAGCGCCTTACAGTGCCTCACTAGGTTCAACGTCCTTGTCTGTTGACGCAACATACAAAAACGGCAATGTAGATGTTCCTTATTGCAGCAGCAGCAACTGAATGCGTAGCTGCAACTGAATGCGTAATCAGCGGAAAGCTGACTCGACATCCACACCTCGTTTCTGACCCCCACAGCCAGCGTGCGTGCGCCTCCTAGGCTGGTAGCATATAGGATGTACAGCAACAATAGTACAAGCAACCAGTCACAACAGACAACTTCGTGAACAGGCATGCAACAGCATGTAGTGCCAGTATCCTCAATCGGACGCAGCCCTATCGCGTACTGCAACGTCATGTCCGCTGTGCTGCCGCACGACCTCTTCCTTGCTCTCACAGCAAAACCATTCCACAATCAACTATTCCTGCTCAGGCACCCCTAAAGCAAAGTAAAATCCTGCTGTCTCCCACCACTAATGGTCCGTACGGTCACCGCAGCGCACGTGGCAGCTACCAGCAGATCAGATGCGGAAGCCTCCTGTGCCGCTGCCGCTGCCCCACATCCTTGGGCCCAGCCCCGCCCTGCCCCCGGCCCACATGCCCCTGCCGCCTCCGCCGTACATGCCCGGTCCCATGCCCAGCAGCGGCCCAGGCAGCCGGTCGTAGTCTGCAGCAGCAGATAGTACGGCACAAGGTAAGGTGTACGGCAAAGGTGAGATGTACGGCAAGTGTAAGTGTACGGAACGACGTCAATGCTGGCAACGCACATAGCACGTGTAAGACACGCAGCTGGCGGTAGGGAGGAGCAGATTCAGAGATCTGTGTGATCGTGACTATGGTTGCAATGGTGCACATCGTGTGTGGCGAAACAAGGTATGGTGGGTAACGCATGGCGTGTAAGCGCGGTTGGAGTCGGGGGCACGACTGACGTCGGGACTGTGCGGATTACGTGCTTGCACAAGTGGCACCTAGTGCACCGGGACACTACGTATTTGAAACCAGTGTCCCTCTGTGGGCAAAAGCCAGGGACGGTGTTCTACTCACCAAGGGCAGACAGCACAGGCAAGACCATGTGTGCCGCACGTAAACAGCTCCTCTTTGAACAACATGCACACCACAACACACCAACATGAATGCTACAGAAATGCCCAAGAGTATACACAAGTTCCTAGCCCCTCACCTCCTCCGATGGCGAAGGGCGGCATGAACGGCGGCCGGCGTGCGGGGGCGAACGGCATGTTGGGCATCCAGGGCGGCGGCTGGGGCATGAACCGCTGCCTGCAGGGGGTCGGGAGGGTGCGGATGTATATTTACGTGTTGCTTTTAAGCACATTTAAATTTGTCGCCATACATGTACGAGACGGTACGTGTGAAGCGCGAGGAAACCATGTTCGGCGGCTGGGACGTGAATCGCTGCCTGCCGGCCGGGAGGGATAGGCGTGATACACACTTCAGAACAGACAGGGCCGAATGGCATGTTGGGCATCCAAGGGGGCGGCTGGGGCATGAATCGCTGCCTGCAGAAAGCGGGAGGGTTACGGCACGGTAGCGAGCGGCAGGGCCGATGGCCATCAGTACGGTGTAGTGTCGCACAGATACGGTCCAGGGCGCGAGCAGTAGTAGATCCAACCCTAATCCACCTTCCGGACTTCTTATTTGAGCCGATTCAGGGGCGCTGACTCCACCCCCAACGGGAGTCCTTACTCTCTCACGGCCACCTGCCTTCCTGGGCGTCAACTACTGGGTGTGTTGAAGTTACCTGCCCAAGTTGTTCCCCGGGCTGTGCCCTTGGCAAATGTGGATGTGCGGCAGCTGCTGCGTCCTGAATCCTGCCCTCTGTCAGGGATGCTGCGCGACAGCGTACATGTGCGTACATCCCCGAGCAGCGCTTGCTCTTACGCGCAGCGGCAGAAGTGCTGCCGCGCAATGCCGTACCGGACGATCAAGCAAAGCCCCAAGGGACAGTCACTCGACGCATTTTCCCTCATTCAGTTCACGACAAAGGAGAAACCCTAAAACCCTAAGGAGTGAACTGAATGAGGGAAAAGGCGTGAGGGAAAGGAGTGAAGGACTGCGCCCCTAGGCGTCCCACCGATGCTGCGAATAGCGCGACCCGCCAGTGGGGAACGGAAAGCACGAAGCAATTGCGGGCGTGATAAGTCCGGAACCTGCATCTCCAACGCAATGGCCAACATCTCTAGATCTATACGCGCTTAGGCTAAATTGGTCTCATGCGGCACTAGGATTGGCCTTAGTTGCGCAGAACCGAAAGCATAACCGAGTTGAGGCCTGGCGCCACCTAAGACCAACTTAGCATAAGCTCATATAGCTAGAGCTATTGGCCGCTGCCTAGGACGGTGCAGGCTCCGGGCTTATCAAGCCCGCAATTGCTTCGTACTTTCCCACTTTCCCACTGGCGGGCCATACTGTCGTTGAACAGGTACGGGCAGGACCGGGGAGTGAGCTCATCAAGACCACGCCCGTCCCGACAGCTGGTCCAACAACAATCGCACGCCTTGTGTGGCGACCAGGGCTGGCATCTCGTCCCAGGCATCTTTGCACCGCCGCTTGGACACCATACCTCATCATCAAGCTGCCCCTATGCGACCGCCCCAGGGCTGCCTGTGTCCAGCTGCTGCTGAGCGTGACGGCCCCAGCAGCCGTCCCCAACCGCTGCTCTTCACACCTCGCCTCGACACGGCAGTTGCGCCCCATGCGCCATGCGTCACGCATCAGCGGTCACTCCGTGCCGCTTCACCCCGCCAGCACGCACGTCCGCGCATTCCCTCTTGACCCCCCACACCCTCCCACCTCAAACCCCGAACCCTGCTCCTGGGGCCCTGCTCCCCAGAACCTGCACCCACCTCTGCCTCCGCCGCTCCTTCCCCCTGCCTCACCCTAGCACGCTCACCAGCGTCATTTTACCATTACTCCCTTCACACCCTGGTACCCAACCCCGTACCCACCTCTGCCGCTGCCTCCGCCGCTCCTCCCGCTCCCGCCACCGCACCCCGAACACGTGCTTCCACCCACGCGCCTGCGCCAGCGCCACGTCAGCCGCCGGCGGCGCACGCAGCACCGCGCCCGCCGCCGCGGCCGTGACGGGCGCGCCGCCCACCAGGAACTCCTTGTCGTACAGCGCCCGCCACAGACTGTCCTCTGACGCCAGGCGGTGGAGGGCCACGGTGGCACAACTGAGCTGCGCTAGGGCTCGGGGCTGAGCGGAATACGGCGGGGGAGGAGGGCAGGGGGCGGGGGCGTACGGGGAAGGAGGGCAGGGTTGACGGATTAACTGCTGACGTGAGGTGCAAGTATGATGTACTGCTAAGCTGCGACAGACAAAACCCATCTGCGGCTCATGAAGGGCAGACATTTAGTCCTTTCCATGTGAGACGCCAGCCTGGTTACTGATCCATTGGGCCATAACTATTCGAGGCGCATGACCCTTATGGTAGGCGTCCCAACGAGACACGTCCACCTCAACTCCCACAGCATACCGTACGTAAGACCTGACTCATGTGCCACCCAAGCTCTACCTATCATCATTCAACATACGGCCCCATGCCATTAGCACCACTCCTTAGCGCCCTAGCACGACGACATGTTTGACCATCACACGCAATCCCACGAGAAGGAGTCCCAGCGCGCCATCTGCAGCTCCGTATACACCTCTTATTTATATTCTATTATTCATACCATCTATATACCCTCTTATCCTGTTATCAATACGTGTACTGCCAAAGTCCTCACCGGCAGGCGGCCCAGAACGTCCATCTGCAGCTCCAGCGGCAGCGCCCCCAAGCCCAGCGGCGCCGCCACGCCCGCCGTACGGCACGCCGCCGCCAGCAGCGGCAGGCACAGACCGTCCAGCAGCCGCCGCCACTGGGCGGGCAGGTCGCGGGGCAGCAGGCCCGCCAGTGTCTGGTGGGGGTGGACATGGGGGTGCTGGAGCTGGTGCGGGGGCTGAGGCTGGCCGGATGCGTTGGGGCTGGGTGTGGCATCGCCGGCTGCTTTGCTGGCCCCTGTTGTGGGTGTTGTGGTGGTGGTGGCGGTGGTGGTGGTAGGGGTGTGTGGGGATGCACCTGTGTCGTACAGGGACAGGTCGATATTGAGCGTGGCTACCAGGCTACTGCTGCTGCCGCCAGTGTTGCTGGTGCCCGTGCTTCCTGCTGCCGCCGCTGCTGCCCCCTCGCTCGCGGCGCCCCCACCGGCAACACCACCTCCGCCCGCCCCCTGCACCATCACGCGCCCATGCAGCACCAGGTGCTGGCCCATGGGGTACCACAGCAGCTGCACGGACGGCTGCCCATCGGTTGCGGGATGGTGCTCACCCTGCGCTTCCGGCACTGCTGCAGCACCTGCTGCTGCTGCTGCTGCGGCGGCGGCATCCGCCATGGTCACATCTGTGTCCGCAGACCCTGTACCCGTGCTACCACCACTGCCGCCACCGTCGCCGCCGGTGGCAGGGAGCTGTGCCGCAGGTGCACCTGCTGGCTGCTGCTGCTGCTGCTGCTGCTCGGCCTGCACGTAGGTGCACGCGTACGACAGCTGGCGTGGCAGTACGGCGGTAGGGCTCACGTGGGGGCGCGACAGCGCAGACGCCACGTCCTGCGCAGGGTCGCGACGAATGCCACGGGCCTTCAAAACCGGACCATAACGGACAGATTGCCGCGCCAGGAGGTTCCTACCTCAGTAAGGCATAGCTCCACGCGCAAACCGAGTTGCACACGCTCGGTTTGCCTTGCTTCTAGAGTCATAGCACGGTCCCCTACCCCCAGAAGGCAACCGTTGTGCCAAAGCCCCCACGGGTGGAACCCCAGGACATCCGCCCTACATCTCGGCACCCCTCTGCCCGCGTGTCTTACCTGCAGGCTCCGGAACCCAGCCTCTGCCATCGCACAGTCGGCCACCAGCAGGGCACGGCTGGCTGCGGGCAGCGGAGCAGCAGCAGCAGCAGCAGGGACCGCCCCGGTGCCGCCTGCGGCTGCTGCCGCGGCCCGTTCGCTCCCACCTGCTGCTGCTGTTGCTGTTAGTGGTTGTTGTTCACGCTGCATGTCGGAGCTGTGGCTACTCGCCAGCTGCAGCAGCAGCCGGCCCAGGCGGAGGGACACCCCGGGAGGCACCTGGGCAGCAGGGTGGGACGGGGCGCATGGGCGTCACGGGACTGTGTGACCGGGTAGGTGTTACAAAAGGGAGGGGCGCCAGTACTCAAGAGCTGCACACAGTCGGCCCAGGCGGAGGGACATGCGGAGGGCACTTTGGCAATGTGGGGAAGGGATGGGAAGGACGGGCAGGCATCACGGCCACGCTGTGCAGGGTCTTGGGAGGTAAGTCAGACGTCTTGACGAGCTGGGGGACATTTTGGACACCGCCCAAGGCCCCAGCCCTCCATCACACTTGCGTCCCAAAGGCACATGGCTACCGAGCCGTGCCACGGCCCCTCCCTCATGCTAACCCACCAACAATGCTGCCTGTCATCCTCCATGAAGCCCCCCTCCCCGTCCTCCTCCACCTGCCACCCCTCCCCGTGCCCCTCACACTAACCTACCAGCGATGCCGCCTGCCCGTCCTCCGTCAGCTCCCCGTCCCCCTCTCACCTCCCCACACCTCCCCATAAGTCCTCATTTCCCCTTCCATCCACCCACCAGCGATGCAGCCTGCTCGTCCTCCGTAAGCTCCCCAAGCTCCCCGTCCTCCTCCACCTCCCCATCCCCAAACCCTCCGCCTCCGTGCTGCCCCTGCTCTCCCTGCTGCCCTCCCTGTAGCTGGCCCCCTTGCGGCTGCTGACCCTGTGTTAGTGCTTGTGGGCCGTCCTGCTGCGCCTCCGCCATTGCCACATCGCCACTGCCAATACCATCCGCAGCTGTTGCTGAAGACGCTGTTGCTACTGCTGTTGTTGCTGCTGCCGCGTGCCTCGATCGGTCGTCAGCGAGGGTGCGGTTGCTGGTCAGGGGGCTTGCTGGTGCGGCTAAGGGAGCAGTGGGCGCTGAAGCTGAGCTGTGTGGAGTGGTAGATGGCGTAGGCGCGGGCTGGGGCACGGCTGGGGCAGCAGCAACGGCCGCAGCAGCAGCTGCTGGGGCCCCAGCGCCCACTGCCGGCGATAGGAGCCACACAAGGTCACCGCTGCAGATGCCAAGCTTCTCTATTGTGTCGTTTGGCTCTCCGCATAATGCGGTCTGTGGCGGGGTGCGAAACGGTGCAACGTTGATGGCCCGCCGATGCGGGGCCCAGGAGCTCCAAAGGTGCGTCCAGGAACGCTATTAAAAGATCCAAGGAGCAGCATTTGATTGCAAAACCTAGTGTCATGTATCGACGCAACGCCAGCACTCTTGACGCGGGCTTGCCTTCTTGTTCAACGACAGGACCACGTCCGTGCCAGCAGCCAGGCCCAGCGCCTTACGCGTCTCCTCCTTAAAGCTTTCGAGCGTGCAACCAGGTTGAAGCTCCAGCCGGTAAGTTTCCCCGCTGGGCGCAGGGCGCAAACGGACTTTGGGCATTCCGGGCCAGAAGTCAGTATCGGGCCAAAGTTGCTAATTTAGCTGAATCAATCCAGTGTGACTAAGGTGGAAGTAGAGGAGCGTAGACTCAACTTCGTAGCAGTTGGTGTTGCTGACCCCCGGGACACTGTGCAGCCCTTGTGAATTGTACTTGCGCTTTTGAGCCCCTGCACTTGTGCTTTATCTATGTATCAACTCCAGTACCCTTTGGTGGCGTGTCAGTGGCATCCATAAGCTTCTAGCCATTTCACTCGGTTGCAGATTGGTTGCGGACTGGTTGCGGAGTACCGAATCCATGGCGCTGCGTCGTAGACAAGCTGATAGCCATGCACTGAAGCACATGAAATTGTTATAAGGCCGTAGACTTGTTTTTGTTTGGAAACTCTGGTAGACAGGCTCGGCGCGCGTCGTTGCAGCAACCCGCCACAGCTACCGAAACCCGCTCCACACAGCAACACGTTTTCGTTGCAACGGACTTGCTGCTATAGCTGCAAAACGCCGGTATAACGCTGCAACAAAAACGCAGCTTGGCTGTCCTGCCTTTGCTGCCCTTCGCGTTTCCTAGTCCCCGTCAACATGGCTGAAGACGAGCTTAGCGACGGCATTCCGGAAGTTCTAACAGATGAGGATGAGGACGAGGAGGCGGGGGAGCGGCCGTATGCGGAGCTCGGCTCGGAACCCGGCTGCGTTCCGGACCCCCCGGGTGCATTCAGGCGAGTGCAGCTCCCTGGACATGAATGCCGCTGCTGCGCACCAGTCCTACTTGGTGTGTTCAGAAACGCTTCCTTCAAGGGGTGCGATTGCAATGCACTTCGCTATCCGGGGAACGACCTGAGACGGGGGTGGTGGACGGCAAGCGCCGTGCAGGGCCCGGGTTGGATCTAAATTGTGACATGGCCCGTCGTCCCCTCCTTCAGCTACGGTCACACCGGTTGTACGATCCCACCCCTCTTGGATCTGCGGCTTCGCCTATTGCCATGTTCCCTGTTCCGGTGCAGCCCACAGCCGTGCACTACAGCCGTGCACCGAAGGTCTTCCCCCATCATTCCATGCCCCACGCCGTGTAAGATTTAAACGATAGCCACGTACCGGTAACCAAATCGCGGATGCCAACCACGCAGGAAGCGGCAAGGGAGCTCCCCTGGTAGTGGTGTACCGGCCATGTGGTGTTTCACCGTGCCGAGTCGGCGGTCCCCGCCCCCCGGCCTTGCTTGCCCCCGCAGCTCCTCCTCGCATGTAGTGGTCGAAACCCCAACACCCACATCTATCTCAGTGCCAACGGCGGCTTGCGCTTCTGCGCCACGACCCAGCAATCGTTATTCCCCTGTCCTGGATTTCCCGCCCCCCGCAGCTCCCCCGCCCACGTGTTCGTGATCAGCTGCCTATCACGTGCTGCCAGGGGCTTCCCGCCCCAGCTGGCCAGGGACTGCGACTCCTGTCCAGCGGTTTCTGCAATGCGATAATACCCCGAAGTGTAGGATACGTCGTACTTCTAGTAAAATTGGTTTGGAGCAGTTGCCGAATGGATTGTTCTTGCTGAGGCCGCTGTCTCCTTGCCCCGCCCCCGCAGCTCCCCCGCCCACGTGTTCGTGGTCAGCTGCCTGTCACGTGCTGCCAGCGGCTTCCGGCCCTCCGTCATGTGCGAGGGGCACCTGGCGGAGATCAAGCGCTCGCCCACAGGTCCGACATTGACGTATGATACGTGTCGCACTGTGTCGTACAACGGCGTTTAAGATGGGTTGAGATGTGTCATTAGTGTCACGGCACGGTGATTGAGACATTTCGGACGAGGTCCGGCGCTGAACAGCACACGAACGTGTAGGAATATGACAAGGACGTTGCCATGTCTTTTCAACGGTCTAAAATAAAACCGTGACGTTGCGTCCCTACTGCACCAGCGTGCCTGCCTACCGCACACGCAGGGGAAGTGCCCTGGATGCTTCAAAAGGAGCCATGTACCGTGGGCTGCATGCACACACGTGGCCTCGTACACAATGCCGTATAGCTGCTCCCATGCAAAGGTGGGACGGGTGTGACGGCCACTCATTGGGTGTGTCGTACGCAGGGGCCTACGAGCTGGAGCCCAAAGCCAGCGACCACACGCACCAGCAGCTGAGCTTCAAGTACGAGCCGCCCTCGCCCAAGTTCGGGCGGAAGCACCCCGGATGTCTGTCGTACAGGTGCGGGCGGGGGCAGAGGCAGCCTGGGTGCTGCCTGCTGGATGAGACCTCTCGCGATGCTCACTGCATGTGGGATCCGCACGTAGGACCTCCCTTCCCTTCTATACTCTAGGGGGCTCGGATGCTAACGTGCAGGCCCCTAGTTGTGCACGCATACCCCACAGGCTTCAGCTGCTGTGCGGGATAACCTCCCCGCGTGGCCTGCCACGCGCCACACGTGTGAACGACCACCAATGTACGCGCCCCACTGCGCACACGCCCGTTTCCCACATGCAGGGCTGCAGCTGGTGGGCACCCACACGCCTGGATACCATTAATACACACGCATCGCCCCACCTGCCCTCAACAGGCTGCAGCTGCTGTCCGGCTCGCAGTTCCTCACCTCCCTGCGTGGCCTGCCACGTGCCGTACGGCTGCACCGTGCAGCACGTGCCCTGGAGTGGGGGCCCGTGCACGTGGTCTTCGCGCGTGGGGCAGACATGGAGGCATTCCTAGGGGCGCTGCGATACGTGGAGGTGGTGGAGGTGCAGGGGGAGGTGGCGGAGGGGCAGCAGGGGCAGCAGGAGGCGGCGGCGGGCGAGGCTGGCGGGTGGCTGTGGGCTAAGGAGGCGGCATCGCTGTGGCTCGAGGAGGAGGCGGGTAAGTGGCTGAGTTGTATGTCGGTGATCGCGTGCACCATGACATGCCTTGGGGCCCGTTCCACAGCCGCAGCACGCAGCACAACACCTTGGCTTTACTCTTTGCCAACCCACCTGCCGTGTTTGCCGCCAAGTTTGGTTTTACCCTACCTCAGCTGATTGTGTGCTGGCTACGCACTCACAGGCCAACCGGCCGGCAGCGGCCACGTACCGCACGTGTCGTACGGCGGTTGGTGCTCCTCTGCGCTATCCCGTGCGCGGGCGGCTGTGGGAGGTGCACGTGGCCCGTACTCCCACATGAGCACGTGTCTGGCGGCTGTGGGGGCGGCGGCGGTGGTGGGCGCGGTGGCGTACGGGGCGGCGGTGTGGCTGTCCCGGAGAGGAGCGGCAGGAGCAGTAGGGGCAGGGGGAGCAGCAGGGCTGGGGGCTGGAGCAGGGACAGGGGGAGCAGCTAACACTAGGCCAAGCGTTGGCGTCAGCACGTCTAGGTAACGGCTGGCATGTGGTTATGGTCGGTTGTTTGGTGATTGGTTAGTTGGTGACTGGTGAGCGGGGCTTGTGGGGTACCGTGCGTGCTGGTGTTGAGGCATCGCTCGCAGCTGGGCTTAAGCGGGTATGGGATTTGTAAGTTGATGGTTGTGGGGGTTGTGGGTTGCGTTTCGGTCGGTGAGGGTCCCCTATGACGGCTTGTGTTGGAGGATGGAGGTTTTACCTGCGATGGGTACCGTACCGTACCGTGTCCTGGCGGTTGCAGAACGGGCAGGCGCGGATGCATGCGGCGCCGGGGTACGCGCACAGGCTCCTAGGTGCACGCGCACAAGGCTCTCGAAGGCCCTCGTTCAACGTACAAACAGAATAACGGTTTGCCGTCGCTCGTGGACCATGGTGGGCACAGGTGCTCTGCTGCGGACTTTTTGTTGCCTGGTCAATCAATGCTCGTTTGCTGCCATGCATGCACCGGCGGGAGGGGGGCACTACATTGTTGCGTCTGCTTAGGTGTGCCCTCGCCAAGTCGGGTGCGGCCACCTGGCCACCTTCTCGTCGGGAGGTCCTAAATTAATGGTCCGATGGTTTCGTCAACATGCACATCACCTGCAACTGTGTTGATCGGGAAGCACTGTGACGCAGGTTAGCGGTTAGCGCGGTTAGCTAGCCTTGCTGATCAATGCTGAACGCGCCTTGGATAAGCCCACGTTGCAAATTGTAACCTGTTATCATAAGACGCTGTTTCAATGGCTGGACTTTACAGTTGATGGGAGGTTGTGACGAGCTCGTGTACGGCATCACGGGTCATCACGGGCAGGTCAGAGACCATTTCACAGAGCGAGCGCTCGTGTGTCTCTCCAACCCTGCCCCAGGAGAACCGCCAATACAGTGGCATACTCAGGAGCTGGGTGGATGGGCGGCGAACTCTCCGCGCTGAAGGGCGGCCGACGACCCGAGCGCCGCCATGGACTCGCTGTGCGCGCCAACCCCGAGCCGGTTCCGCAATATACCGAGGATTACAGCAATGGCTCTACCACGCGGCCACCTTGTCTAGCGGCCGGGGAGGAGCTCTTGGCGCAGCAGACCGCAGGAACGGCGACATCGCAAGCGGACTTCGCGCCACTGCTGACCGGAGCCTTGTCGCCCGCGTTCCAACAGCTTGACGATGAAGCTAATGGCGCAAAGCCCAGGTCAACGCCATGTACAGCAGCGTCTGCGGAGCGCCCCGACGCCTCAGCTGTAGCTCCAAGTTGCCAACCCATTTTGCCTGCTGGGGAGAGACCGGTTGCTTATCATACTGGCAACCCCGAGGAGGACTGCGCGCCGCCGTCGCCGCAGCCGCACCAGGTCCCTGCGCGGCGTGTCAGCATCTATTTTGCTGACAGCGCTGCCGCTGATGAAATCCCTGGGAGCAGCGGCTTTGGTGCCAATAGTGGCGGCATGGACACGCATGTTGCTGCGGACAGCGATGTTGCTGTAAACGACAAGGACTTCAGCGGCGACAGCGCCAGCGAAGCAGGCATGCCGCCCTCAGCTTCCGCCTCCGCCTCCGCGTTGACCTCCGCCTCCGCCTCTGCCTTCACCACCCCGCTCACCATGTCTACCCAGCCCAGCAGCGTCAGCCTGTGCGCTGCCCCTTCGTCATCCCTGCCCCCCTCTCGCACCGGCAGCATTGCGCTGCTGCCGCCTGCCGCCGCAGTCGGAGCGCCGTCATTACCGTCAGCGTGCAGACTGAGCGGCAGCGACAGCAACACGGATGCGCCCTGTGTCGCTGCGGGCGGGCGTAGCACTGTGTCAACATCGCCATTACCGCCATCTGCCGCACCGAGCGAGCATGGTGCATCGGATGCATCGGGTGTCACCAACAGCGGCAGGAGGAGCAGCGCTGTGGTTCCCCTGCCTCACGCTGTGTTGGGACACACACAGCTGGTGGTGCGGGTGGTGCAGCTGGAGGGTGTGCGGGCGGAGGACGTGGAGTGGCTTAAGAAAGGGTGGGAGGAGCAGCAGCAGCGACTGGAGGAGGGAGTGCAGGTCGCGAATGCTGCTGGGAGCTCCGCACAGCAAGGGCAGAAAGGGAAGCAGGGAGGTAAGAAGCAGCAGGGACAGCAGCGGAAGCAGCAGGGGCGGGGGGAGGGACCGCAGCAGCAACTGAAACTGCTGCTGCAGCAGCCGGTGTGGGGCGACTGGCGGCGTGTTGTGGGGTTCGACACGGAGTTTGTGGGGGACGAGACGGCGCTGGTGCAGCTGTGCTGCGGGGCCAGGGTGCTGCTGGTGCAGGTGCCGCGGCAGCACGCACAGCAGACCACCCGGGGCCAGCAGCATGCCCGACCACAGGCCCAGCAGCAGCAGGAGCAGGGAGGGGCTGGTGACAGCGGCAGCACTTCCACCGCAGCTGTGGCGCACGGGCAGCAGCAGCAGCAGCAGGATGTGCAGCAGCAGGGGCAAGGTGGGCTCCCCTTCTCCTGCCCGGCCCCGCTGGCGGAGCTGCTGGGGGACGCAGGCGCTGTCAAGGCGGCGGCTGAGGCGTGGCAAGACGCGCTCATGGTCTACGCCTCAACGGGTAAGCGGTCCAGGATGGTGTTGGTTGCTCGCTGTGAGATGGTGGTCGCTTGTTGCTGCGTGGCATCAGGACGCACTATGTTGCGGATGCTCATGTCCTGATCTGATCTGCAAACCCTGGCCCTCCCAAAACACAAGCGCGAAGCTGCCCAAGCTCGTCCTTTGTCAGGTCTCATCATTAGGGATTCCCCCATCATTTACCTCATTTATTAGCGGCCCCACTGTTTTAGCTGTGGTCTTAGTACTGTCCTCGCGTCCTCTCTGCTCACCCCCAGGCGTCAAGCTGCGTGGCGGCCTGGACCTCACCCTAGCCGTGCCATACCTTGACGACAAGGGCGAGGAGGATCCAGACCGCAGCCTCGGGCTGTTCCAAATCGGAGAGCGGCTGTTCGCTGACAACGGGCTCGCGGGTGGCACCGGCATCGGCGGGGGTGGGGCCAGCAGCAGCAGAAGCAGCTGCGGCGGCGGCGGCGGCGGCAGCGGGATGAGGAAGCAGAAGGGTGCTGCCGCTGCTGCAGCGAACGCGAAGATCAACGGCGGCAGCGGCGGTGCTGGTGGCAGCGGTAGCGGCGGCGGCGTGTGGGAGTTGGCAAAGGACAAGAGCATCGACCACTCCAAGTGGTTCGATGCGGTGCTGAGCCAGAAGCAGGTGTGACGGTGCGCTGGCCCTCTACCGCGTCCAAGCAATTCGAATCACTGCTGCAAACAGTGCAAGCCATGCGGCACAACCGGCCGTGTTGCTTGTGTTTCTTGTGCTTGAATCGCAGCTCAGTGTTGGCGTCAACCCGCGAATGACGCTGCGCGCCGAAAGCAAGGCCTTAGCACGAGCTGTACTTGATGCTGTTACGAGATTCCGCATACGGTCTCGGACACCATCGTCGTTCCTGCCTTTTGCAGGTTGCGTACGGCGCCCTGGACGCCTTCGTGTCGTACGCATGCGGCGTGGAGGTACTCCGCCGCGCCGCCGCTGGCACGTGCCAGCACGTCCGCCTGCCGCCCGCCATCGACCTGCACCGCCCGCGCGAGTGGGAGCTGCGGGCAGCTGCCCAGGCAGTGTGCGTGTCGCAGTTCGTGGAGGCCCGAACCGACGATTTTGTGGCGGTGGATTTCCACTTCGCCAATTTCGTTGACAGAGAGGTAGGAGTTAGGAGCGCATGCCTGCTTACGTGTGCGGGTCTGTGTTTTACGCTGATAGCTTGCCGTTCCCTATCAGTTCAGAGTTCACGTGTGCTGATAAAGGCGTGGCTGCCGCCTGCTTACATATGCATACTATTATATATATCACCATTTAAATTATTATATGTATTATTACACATGCATATGAATCCGTGTTCGACGCGCACGGCTTGCCATTCCCTGTCAGCCATTGTCAACCAAGGCCAGTTGTGCTGCTTCCTGCAGTGCCCCACGCTACCCGCATGCAATTACTGTACATGACGTTGGGTACGTTGGGTACGTTGGGTACGTTGGGTACGTTGGGTACGTTGGGTACGTTGGGTATGTTGGGTATGTTGGGTACGTTGGGTACGTTGGGTACGTTGGGTACGTTGGGTACGTTGGGTACGTTGGGTACGTTGGGTACGTTGGGTATGTTGGGTACGTTGGGTACGTTGGGTACGTTGGGTACGTTGGGTACGTTGGGTACGTGCACACAGGGACAAGACATATCTCCTTCTGCATGGTGCTGTGCGTGCCCCCTGGTTGCACCATATCCGCTGTTTGCAGTACGGCCCCGAGCTCGAGGTCCGCATGAGCCGTTACAACACGCGCCTGCACCATGGGTGCTGGGTGGACGTGACGCTGGAACCCCTTGAGGGAAGCAAGGGGCAGCAGCAGCGTCAGGCGGGTGGGGCCGGCGGGTCGTCCGGCAAGGGCGGCAAATGGGGCGGCAAGGGGCCGGGCAAGCCGCCCAGTGCTGCTGCTGCTGGCGAGGAGGACAGGACGCAGATTCGCGCCAAGTGTGTGCACGTTGCTGGGAAGTCGGCTCGACTGGGGAAGATGCAGTGGCGTCTGCCGGCGGCGGGGGCGGCGGGACCGGCGGCGGGCCCTCGTAGGCCGCCGGTGCTGCTGCATGAGGTGGCGGGGCGGCGTGTGTCTAAGCTGCACATGGACGTGCGCACGGTCAAGGCGACGGTGGAGGAGAAGGCGATGAAGGAGCTGCTGTCGGGGGTGGGTGGGAGGCGGGTGGGGTGTGGAGGGCATGTCGGGTTGCCTTTTGTGGTTTCCAGCATTGCGTCTTGAGCCGCTAGGGGCGGCGATCGCCGCCACGGCAGGCGGCGAGTAGCCCCCACGGGAAGGGTACCTGCAGGCAGGAAAGTGGTCTTGTTCGCGGGATGGGAGGCGAGCCTGGGGTCCACCGTGTAACCGCGCCATAAGTACAGCTCAGTTAGTGAAGGTGGTGTCAGATCTGACCAAAACTCGCGAAGCAACTGGCGCAATGCGGCGCCCTGACCTATGACCCGGGCCCACCGGCCCCATGCAAGCCGTACAGGCCTCCCCCCACCGGGGGAGAACCCGTTTCCAAGCCGAACGCAGGAAACCTAGGTTTCCGCTACTCCGCTGCGCTACATGCGGAACCCGTCAGTTACCAGCACGTGGCATCGTGGCTGCACTCGCAGAGGACGGCGATGCGCAAAGGATGTCATTTCCCGGGGAGGGCAAATAAAGCATGGCTGGGGGCATGAGGTACAGGAACAGTGGCTTACGGTGCTCATGGCCGTTTGCTTTGGGCTCCGCGGCTTCCCGTATGCCCATTCGCCGCCGCACCAACCCCGTAAGCGCACGTCATGCATCAACCAGCACGGAGTGTGCTTGTGGGCGTCAGTGCCCGCACATCTGGGAGTGCCGTCAGCCGGCCGCTTTTCACAGATCCTGGCATCCTGCATAAGCCACACTGACCATCAACCCCACAATCAACCCGCAGCTGCTCCGGGGGAGCACCTCCCTCGCCACCTACCCCGTGCTCCGATCCATCTTCGGAGGCGAGGAGGGCGTGGGGGGCAGCGCACCTGCTCCCACGCCCCACAACCCATCTCTGCCCAGCACCGGCATCAGCACCAGCACCAGCACCAGCAGCAGCATCTCACGGAGGGCTAAGAACACGTTCCGCGTGAACCAGGGTCGGCAGTGGATCGAGTCCCAGCTGCTGTCCGCCTCCCCTCCGCCCAACCCCTCCCAGCGTGAGGCCATCGGTGCCATCCTGGCGGGGGACACACCCGTCAACCTGGTGCACGGACCGCCGGGGACAGGTGCGTGGTGGTGGGCATGTGCAGTTATAGCGCAAGTAGGGACATTCGCGTAAAAGGCAAGTTGGAACATACGTGCAAAGGGTTTGTGGAGACGCAAGTCGTAAGAGTAAGTAGGGATCCGCGTTAGGGGCGAGTGAGGACATGCGTGCACGGCAGTCCCGTGGCACAGGCCGAGGCGAGGTGTACGGCACCATGATCAACCTGCTGCTCCGTGCTTGCATAACAATTAATACCAGCATGGTCGTCACGTCCGCTAACTCTACCAAGCACGCAGCACGTGCCCCGCCACGTGCCACGTGTCGCCGTGTCGCGTGTCGGCGTGCCCCACGCATGCAGGCAGGCAAGACCCCGATCACCTCATGGGCCGTCACGCTTTTTTTGGAGCGCACTGTGCACATGTCACGCGGCACGTTTCATCCCCCACGCGTTCCTGTGGCACGTGTGCCGTTGCCCCGCAGGCAAGACCACGGTCATCTCGTGGGCCGTCAAGCTGTTCCTGGACATGCCGGAGGACCATGCCGCCGCCTTCGCCGCCGCCGCCGCCAGCCGTACAAGCGTCACAAGCAACGCTGATGACGGCATCCCCAGCGGGGTCGCAGCAGGCGGTGGCGGCAAGGGGGAGCGGGCTGGCAAGAAGGCAAAGAAGCAGAGGGCGGAGCGCGCCCCTCCCGAGGCCCTGGTGTGTGCTGCGAGGAGCAACGTGGCCGCGCTCAACATTGCAGCAGCGCTGATAAAGCGGGAGCTGGGGCCGCAGGAATTCAGGTTTGTGTCCTTACCATGTGTTCCCATGTGTTCATGTCACGGCTGGACGCGATGTGGCTTCGTTCTGTTCCTAGGGGCGGGGACAGGGTGCGGCGGAAGGGCTTGGAACTGGTTGGCCGCGGCCGTGGGTAAGGAAGTCGGCAGGCCCAGGCAAGGGGGCCTGAGGGGGAATACAGTGTAGAGTAGCATCAGTTTGGAGTAGCCCACCATGTAGAGGGGCGTATGGCGATGTGGGGTACGAAGATACTAGGTTGGCATTTTGTGTAACATTCCAGGTGGTGTGGCCACACGATCCTTACTGGTCACGACCACACCTATCAGGAATCAAGCATGAAGCGGCATGCCTGCGGCATGGGCTAGGGCCGGTCCACCGACCATAACAGCGGCAGCACAAGGGGCCATTTGACAATCTGTGTTACATTCCAGGTGGTGTGGCCGCACGATCCTTTCTGGCCCCGACCACAGACAGCGGAAGCTGCTGCATACACGGCGTACGGCATTGGGCAAATAGTACCGCCTTGGCAGATCTGACTCGTATCTGGCTACCCGCTACCCTGTGCCGCCGCAGGCTGGTGGCATGCTGTTGTTGCATCATTAGACCGTTGACATAACGCTATTTGCCTTCGTCCCTCAGCATTTTAGCCGATATCCACAATTATTACGCCCTACCTTCCCCCCAGACTGGTTGTGTCGCGCGAGTTCCACTTCGAGTGGCACGAGGACATGTACCGAGGGCCGCTGGAGGTGGGTCGGACTGGCTGGCATTGGTGTCGGTTAACTGACCTGGCGGCGAGGCGAGGTGGACGGTTTGCTGACCCATGGGTCGTGCCCGTACGTCATTGCACACTGTCTTGCACGAAACGGAGCATGCAGAGCGGCAATAGGGCATGTACTCGTGTACCTGGGGAGGCTCTGAATGTCAAACATACCTAAAACCGGGGAAGACGGGAAGTGCTGGTGGTTAGCAGCTAGTGCGTTTGCCAACAAGGCCTTGCCACGCAGCTGGAAGGCATGTGTATTAGCCTCTGACCTGAAGCCCTAATACACACGTACACCGCAGGACGTGCTGGTGTTGAGCCACGAGCTGAGCGACCACGACCTAGCCCGGGAGAAGGCATGTGTGTTTGTGTACTAGCCTTTGACCTGAAGCCCTAATACACGCGTACACCGCAGGACGTGCTGGTGTTGAGCCACGAGCTCAGCGACCACGACCTAGCCCGGGAGCTGGCGGGCATAAGGGTGGTGGTGGCGACCACGGCCATGCTGCTGAACCCAAAGTGAGTGCCGGTGGGGAAACACCTTTGGCTCCAACAACTTCACAGCAGGAACCTGATAGGCATGCCAGATGCGGGCAGCGAGCGAGTTGAACAGTGTTCACTTGGTGCGTGATGCAAACAGACACACAGGGTCCCGCAGGGGCCTGGCTGGGCCGGCCACGGGAGGGCTTAACTCTGGCTCCTGCAGCTGTATGTGCCATGCTGTGGTTCGAGGTTCAATGAGGTGCGTACCCGGCTTCAACGTAATTGCGTGGAGCCACCTAGCAAGGTGTAATTCCAACTTATGCGATGACTTCTCCGTTCCATGCCAGGTTCTCTGGCATGGTGCTGCACGGCAAGGCGCTCACTCGGCTGCTGGTGGACGAGGCGTCGCAGGTGGGGGTGGGGGTGGGGGTGGGGTGGGATGCCACGCGACATGGGGTGGACAAGGCGTCGCAGGTGGGGGTACAGTTGGGGATACGAGTGAACCGCGAGGGAAACGCGTGGTGAGGAACTGCTTGGGGCTGGACATGTGCAGCCCGTGTGCGGATGCCAAGTATGCCGTGTTGATGCGTGAGCCCTGTGCTTTTGGCCATCCCTACAGGCCCTGTCATGCCCCTTCTGGGTTTAAATTGACCTGGATCCCCCTGCCGTATATGTCGTACTGTCGTACAGGTGTACTGCGGTGACCTGCTGCCAGCGCTGAGCCGCTTCGGGACCACGCTCAGGTGGGCATGATAGGCTTGTCACAGTCTTTAATTGTTCAGCATTGTGTCAACGTGTGGTAGCATCGACGGTGCGTGTGGCTGTGTACGGTACGGGGTGCTTGGCTAGTGATTCAGTGTTACACTGTGGGCAAAGCCCGGGGGTCCGTAGCCGGCAGGGTTACGGGCGTGAGGCACAACGGCTGCAATGTGGTGGGGGACAAGCAGGGGTCGGCGCTTCGTACAACGTGTGTAGGGCACGGGTGGAATGTTGCACGTCTGCACAGCCGCAGACGACGGCGGAATGAGATCTGACACGGCCCATGTGCCTCAATTTGCAAATGCGTAAACACCGTCTGGCATTGCCTGGCCGAACTCAGCAGGTGCTCCGGTCGCTTGTGTTGCAGTGTACTGCCTTTCAGAGCATTCTTGAGCGGCCTGTCGTGCGTGCACCTTCAAATGCATCATGCTGCTTGTCTTCAGCTCTAATTATATATCATACACCATACGGGCAAAAAATGTGCAACTCCTATTTGCCCCAGGTCCGTTTCCTTCTTCGGGGACGACAAGCAGCTGCCCCCCTTCGGCACACAGTGGAACGGGCCCCAGGTGCCCAGCGTGTTCGACGTGATCGGCCACAATGCCCACAACCACCACAACCGCCACGACCACGACGCCGCCAATCGCCTCAACCACCCAGCGGCGCCCCACTCCCCCGCCGCCATCGCCGCCGGCCTGGCGCGCGCCGCCGCCGCCCTTCGCGCCCGCCAGCCCGCCGCCCGACCCGTGGGTCTTTTACTGGCGCCCGCCAGGCAGGACGCCGTACGGTTGGTCTTCCTGTCGGTGTCGTACCGCCTGCCGTACGAGCTGTGCTGCCTGGTCAGCCAGGAGATGTACGGCGGGCTGCTGGACTCGGGCAAGGCGGCGCCGCCTTTCGGAACTTGGCGCCGGTAAGCTGCTACAGCCGATCATAGTTACCTCCTTTCGTTGACCTCATCAAGCCTCGTACCCAATACCTTATTGGCGTACTTCGCAAACTTCTGGGCTCAAGGACTGCCCGCTACCACATACCAGCTGTCCGTGACATGGCCCAGAGGCTTCGGCTCCTCGAGTAACCGCGCACACTGCCAACCCCCCGGCCGTTGCTACTCCCGCAGCCCCGGTCCCGTGCGGTGGGTTGACGTTGTGGGCAAGGAGCAGTACCGTGGCGGCCCCAGCTGCTGCAACCCGCTGGAGGCGGAGGTGGTGTGCCGCGTGGTGCAGGGCATCAAGCAGCAGCAGGGAGGGGCCAGCTGGAAGGTGGGTGTGCGCGTGGCTGTGGGATGGTAGGGGCATGCAACCCCTGGGGACGGGCGGAGGCTGTGTGCCGCGTGGTCGAGGGCGACAGGGAGGGAGGGGCCAGCTGAAAGGTGCGTGTACGTAGGGCCGTGTATTGTCGGTGGATGCAGGGGCGTGAGGTCGGTGGTGTGCCGCATGGTGCAGGGCGTCAGGCAGCGGCAGGGAGGGGCCAGCTGGAAGGTGGGTGTCCGTGGGTGGGGCCGTGTGTTGTCGGTGGATGCAGGGGCGTGAGCTGGGGCGGTGAGGAGTTGCGGGGTTGCGTGCGCCGGGCGGGGCCGCCTGTCGAACTTTACTGCATGTGAGTGCAGCTGAGTGGAGATATACAACGAGGTAAATGAGGTAAATGATGGGGAATACCTTCGCCTGGCGCCGACGGCATTTGGGAAGTACGATCCCTACTGGTCCATCGCCCAATCCACGGATGTGAACCTGGAAGAAAGTGAGGCGGGTGTGCTTAGGACACGGCTGCTTGGTGGCGCGGTCACGCACCATCCATAATAGCGAACGGCCGGATGGCCTCTGTCAATTGAAAGGTGCCCTGCCGTTTGGACCGGGGATTCTTGAACGCCGCTGCCGCTACGAGCCATGTGGCATGGGTTGCTGCGTGCGTGCTGCTGTGATGTGGCCCGCGGCTGCGCTTGCGTCTGGCGTAGTCCTGACGAGCTGGTGCCAAACCAAGACCACGTCCACGCCGCCATGCGTCAAGCGCACGTCCTGTTGTTAGCCAACCCTCACTATACGGTAGTTATGAACCGACATGCTCGCCCCTGGTCCTCATGACACCCATGACTCTTTTCACACCCACCCCACGTCAGGTGCTCACCGGCTACGACCAGCAGCGCGCCGTGCTGCACCAAGAGCTGCGGGCCTGGGGGCTGGACATGGGGACATCAGCGCACCAGCACCACCAGCAGGAGCACCAGCACGGTACCAGTGCCGGTGGTGCTGCTGGGGGTAGCGGCAGCGGCAGGGCCCGGGGCCGCGGGAGGAACGGTGGAGGAGACAGCGGTGGGGGAGGGGGCGGTCACGGCTCCTCGTGTCAGGAAGAGCGGGTCTTCAACCTGGAGTGAGTGGGGAAGGGAAGTGTGGGTGGTAGTGCGCTTGGTGATACCGTGGTTTAACTCGGGGCTGAGTTTTGCAAGGGGATGTGGCTGGTCGGGTCTTCAACCTGGAGTGAGTGGTGCAAGGGAAATGTGGGTGCTGGGTGGTAGCGGGGTAGGGCAACAGTAAGCAGCGGTCGAAGGTGTAGGTGGGCCGCCGCTTGCTGGATGACGAACAAATGACAAAAATAACTCCGTTGCACCAAGACCAATTCCCTTTCCCGTGCGTGTTATCTGGCTTCCTATCTGCCCCCGCGCCCCTGCTGCGGGCAGACTGGCCAAATCACGAACGTGCACCACTTGCCTCAGTACTGAGACCAACGAACTCCCTTACTCATCCCTTGGCTGCCGTTGTACCGCACCCGCAATCTATTGGAGGTCGGTTGTGTCAGGGTCGTGGACCTTCCTCGTCTGCACCCACGCCCAACGCGCGTTGACCCACTGACATTCCTTCGCTCCTCCGCCTGGCCAACCCCCTCAGCACGTTCCAGGGCCGCGAGGACGAGGTGATCGTGGTGAGCCTGGTGCGGTGCAGGGAGCTGGGCTTCCTGGAGGACGACCGCCGCATCAACGTCATGGCAACCAGGTGGGGTGGGGGACGGAGTGGATTAAGCCACCAGGTGAGAGCAGGAGTGCGTTAAGCCACCAACCAGATGGGGCTGGGTTCCTGGAAGCGGAGCAGTGGTAGTGTCAGCAGTGGTAGTGGTGGTGGGAGTGGTGTGGGGGTAGGAGTGCGTTAAGCCACCAGCAGGTGGGCCTGGGCTTCCTGGAGGACGACCGCGCGCCGCATCAACGTCATTGCGACCAGGTGGATGGGGTAGTGTGCTAAGCCATCAGGTGGGGCTGGGGACGGAGTGGGTTAAGGCAGCAGGTGGGACTGGGGTTGAGCCACCAGGTGGGATTCGGGTAGGGGTGTGAGACACCAGGTGGAGCCAGAAGGGTGGAGCAGGGGTAGTGGGCTAACCCACAGTGGCATTGATGTCATGGTCATCACCACAGGGGCAGAGGGAGGGTACTGCCGTGGGGGCTGGTGGAGCGTTGCCTAATGTAAGGAACTGCACCAAAAAACCTTTGGTCCTGACCCACAGGGGCGCGCACATGCATAAATGCATGCCCCCTTTGCGGACGTTAGTTTCTTTTGCAATTACGTGCAGAGCAGCGGCTTTGGGGTGCACGCGTAGGGGGAATTCCGCTCGGGCAGTGGGCACGCGTACAGACCCGCCTTTCCTGTGCAACAACATGACTCAGGCGGCTGGTACTCGTGGACCATGCTAACCCACGCGCCCCTGGTACCGGTACTCCCACGCGCCCCTGGTACCGGTACTCCCACACGCACACCCTCCCCCAGGTGCATCGAGCGGCTGGTGCTGGTGGGCAGCCTGGCACGGGCGCTTTATTATTTCCGATGCCACATCGCCGTGCGGACTAACCCACATGCGCTAACCCACGCCCACGCTCCCACACCCAGGTGCACCAAGCAGCTGGTGCTGGTGGGCAGCCTGGACCTGGCGCTGAGGCATCCGGATACGTTAATCGGTCGGTTGGCACAGCACTCTGTGCGGGTGGGTTGCGTTGAGAAGCCGCCAGCAAAGCGCTAGCTCTCCATTGCAAGAACGCACGGACAACACAGAGATTGAGGCGCTGGGACCTGAGGCCCTGCTGAGGCCTGGGGCCATGAGGGTCAGGATTGGGCAGGGCCATGCATGGCTTGAGGACGCGAGGGGCAGATGGGACGATTCGACAAATAGGAGAGGTACGATTGCAGCTGCTGGGCTCGGTGATATGTCGTGACAGCTTTAGTTCACGCTTAGCTTGCCGGTACGTGTGCGTCTGGCGCGCGCAGGCACGTTTGCGCTGCCTGAACTCGCCGTAGTGTGCGGAGTTGAGGACAGAAAAGCAGAGTGTGGAGGCCTGCTAACAGCTGCTCGGCTTCGGCATGTGGGCGGCTGGTCGAGGGAGGGAGGATATGGGTGTTGCAACCTTACCGTACGTGCTTGCTTGTTGCTGGTCTAGATGAAGGGCTACCGGTATGCATTTTGGTGCGGAACACCTGAGCCAACTTTTTCGTCTTCCCCGGCATGTTCTCTAGCTACGCGTGGTGAGACTGTAACCCATGTATCATAATAATGTAGCTCCTTTGACCACGCATGATTGAAGGGCCCTAGCCACGCACTTTGTTCTAGGCAAACGTACGTCCCCTCGGGCCCTACTGCTGCTGGTAATGGTGCACTGGCAATCGAGTGTCGGGCTTGGCACGTGCCGGGTGATATTGGGTTGATTGTACAAATACGAGAACCTGTAAGGTGATTGCGACCGTGGCCTTACAATGACAGGAAGCAGGGGAGACAGGAAGCCCAAGGATGAAATCCCGGCCACGGCACTACGGCACCAGCGAGGCTGTGCGGCATCGATCTACGCCGTGCTCCCACCTGCTCCCACCGTCCACGCACGACTACAAAACGCTGCGGCATTGATTACACTGCATCATCATCCATTGTGCCTCAACAGCAGCCATCCCGTACTAGCAACCCAACCTGCCAGCACACCCTAGGCTAAGCAACATACGCCTGGCACGCACACTGTGCCGTAGCGGTCCGCTGCAACACCGTCTCGTGCCTCAATGTGGCCAATCGTGTCAGGTGTGGTCAAGACCAGTATGGATCGTGCGGCCACACCACCTGCAATGTACGGCAACACAGAACACAGAAAATGCCAAATGCCATTCCTCAACGCCAAGGCAGCACATGAGCTACCAGGTCCTGCACCGGCTGCGTGCGCGGTTCTGGGCCCAGGCCAGAAGATGCAGCAGTAAACCAGCCGTGCAGGTGTGCAACGCCACACGCCGGCGCAACCTAATGTGGTGCATCTTAACCCACTTCTGCACATGCCCAAGTGCGCAGTGCCGACTACATGCCACGACACGCTAGGGCAGTACTCGATTGATCCTCGCCCAACAGGCACCCGCCCTTGCTCCTCACGTACGTACACACACGCCCTATGCAAGGCAACATCGTACCCGAAGGTCCTGGGTGCCGCCTCCAAGGCAAAAAAAGGTAGTTAGCGAGTGCCCCCCAACGCGCAAACCGAACAAAGGATACGAGCCCCCGAAGAAGACACGGTGTTTTGCTAGCGCGACGGGCACTACCCAACCAAGAGCAAACAGGCACACCAGCCCACCAGTGTGACCCCCGCCGACTTTAATTCAATAGCTGCTACAAGCCTACAACCGGGAATCGGCCTTGCCCTACTGCCCACCCCAAGCCTCCCCCAACCTTTGCCCCAGGCGGTCAGGCCTCCTGCCCTGCCTCGGCGTCCCTCACCAGGCCCAGCAGCCAGTCCTCGACGCTGCTACTGACGCCTTCACCCTTAAACTCGAGGTAGTAGAAGATATCCTGCACGTCCTTGCGGCTGCCCATGGGCGCACTCTGCTCCACTAGCCAGTGCAAGGCTGCAGTTGGAAAGCCTTCATGCAGCACCACCCTCGCCACCTTCGTTCGGTGATTCCCACGGAACCCCAAGGCGCCGCAGGGCACTTAGCGTGCACAAGTCACCCACCGTGGCAGCGTGTTCGTACAGCGAGCGAGTGCTGCCCCACCAGCCACTCCAGCAGCGCCTCGCAGCCGGCCTCAGCCGCCGCCAACCCCACACCACAACCCAGCTGGTACCCTGGCTGGCTGGTGCTGCAGCAGGTACTGCACCAGGGCCAGGTCGCCCCGCCTTGCAGCGACCGCAACCAACTCGCTCGTGCCCTCCCAGCCTCGCCACCCCACCTTCTCCACCAGCAGCTGCACCATCTGCAGCAGCTCCCTGCTTGTTGCAGCACTGGGGCCGCGGGGCCACCTCGCCAGCACAAAACTCAGGTCCTGGCCCTCCGCGGACACGCCCGCCTCGTACACCAGCCACCGGACCAGTGCCAGGCTACCGGCCTCCGCCGCCCGCAGGTAGGCCCAAAAGTCAATCACTACACCGGCATGGCGCAAGGACTGCACCAGTGGTATGCTGCCCGACTGCCCGGCTGCATGAGTCAGGCCTAGGGGGAAGTCTCCTGCTGGCCTTCGCACGGACAGCGCGTGTTCCACCATCTCCACGCACACCGCGTTGGCAGCTTCCACCGCCATGCACTCCCATTGGCTGACTTGCAGTTGGCCCCCCCGCCGCTGCAGCAGCCACCGCACCTTGGCCACCCCGTCAGAGCTCCTGGCAGCGGCCTCCACCAGGCTGCCCCAATCACGCTCTACCTGCACCGTACCCCCATTGTCGTCTGTGTCCACCCGGCCGCCGGCGGCAGCCTGACCCCCGCCTCGTCCACCAGCCACTGCGCCACGGCCAGGTCCGCATGCTGCAGCGCGTTCCAACGAAAGCACGCACATTCAGGTCCCCCTCAGCGCTCTGCCAGGAAGACGGGTTGCATGTCCTGTTGTGCATGGGCGAGGGCCTTGGCCAGTCAACCTTGGGTCGCACCAGGGGCTCCCCTGGGTCGCACAGGCAGACTGGGTCATGCAGCGGCTCATCCACACTGTTGTTACGTATGCACTAGACAGGCTTGCACAGTCGTGAACGTCCAGTGCCTTCAGCAGCAGACCTGAAACGACACCGGCAGTGCAGCAGGCTCGTGTTCAGTTACTCGACCAGTTGAAAGCGATGCCAACTGCCGGTGCACGTGCTGTGGAATGCACGCGCCCGGCTTGCAGAAACCCCCATACACCCAGCTGGTCACCGAACACAACAAGCTGCTGCTCCACCACTTAACAGCGATGGCACCTGCGATGCACGTGCATGTGATGCGGTGCTTGGCTTGCAAACACCTCACTAACGTAGTCGAGTTGCAAACACTCAGGTCCCACCAGAACCCACAGGGCTGGCCACCCGGACAGGCACGGTACGGCGATGAAGGCAAGCTGACAACAAGCAGGCGCATCCTGGGCATACAGCCCCAGCAGTGTGATACCCGCCGACCATCCATCCTAGCCCACCAAAAGGCCGTGCTTAAGTGCCCACAACTCCCCTGACGCTCTGCCACAGGCGGTCAGGCCTCCGCCTCCCCCACCTCCTCCCCCTCCTCCTCCTCCCCCTCCTCCTCCTCCTCCTGCTCCTCCTCCTCCTCCACCTCCTCCTCCACCTCCTCCTCCTCCTCCTCCTCCTCCTCCTCCTCCTCCCCGCCCTCCTCTGCTCGCACCCCAACCAGCCCTAGCAGCCAGTCCTTAATGCCCCTATCGACGTCATCCCCCAACCTCTCTAAGGCCTGCTGCAGGTCCGCGTGGCTGCCCACGGGCGCACCCTGCTCCACCAACCAGTGTAGAGCCGCAGGTGCAAAGCCGCGCCAGGCCAACACACGCGTCACAACGTTTTCTGCACCCCACGGCACACACAGGCGCCTCAGCGCATTCAGGGTTGCTAGGTCTCCAGCCCTGGCGGGAGAGGCGTATGGCGAGGGCCACCCTGGAGGCACCACCAGGCATCCCGGGTGCTGCTCCGCCAGCCACTCCAGCAGCGCCTCGCAGCCACCATCCGCCGCCGCTAAACCCACACCCCAGTCCGGCTGGTACCCCGGCTGGTGCTGCTGCTTCTGCTGCAGTAGGTACTGCACCAGGGCCAGGTCGCCCCGACCTGCAGCGGCCGCGACCAACTCAGCCGTGTCCTCCCAGCCTCGCCACCCCGCGTCTTCCACCAGCAGCTGCACCGCCTGCAGCAGCTCCCTGCTCGTTGCCGCCGTGGGGCCCTGGGGCCACCTGAACACCACACTGCTTAGGTCCACGCCCACAGCAGACACCCCCGCCTCGCACGCCAGCCACCGAACCATCGCCAGGCTGCCGTTCGTAGCTGCCACCACATAGGCACCTCTGTCGAACGCTGCACCGACTTGGCGCAGGAACTGCATGAGTAAAATGCTGCCCGAGACCATGGCTCTAAACACTAGACCACTGGGCACGGCCCCCGGTCTCAAGGCGGACAGCGCGTGTTGCACCATCTCCACCCGCCCCTGGTCGGCAGCCGCCCCCGCCATATCCTCCCAGTGACTGGTTTGCGGTTGGGCCCCCCGCCGCTGCTGTAGCCAGCCCACCTTGGCCAGCCCGTCGGAGCTCTTGGCAGCAGCCTCCAGCAGGCTGCCCCAGCAGGCGTGACGCCCGCCTTCAACCTCGGTGTCTCCAACAGGAAACACCCACACATCATCCACATCGCTGTTGTCGTCAACAACACTGTCCACCGCCGGCGGTAGCTCGCACCCCGCCTCGTCCATCAGCCACTGCGCCACGGCCAGGTCCGCATGCTGCAGCGCAGACTGCAGGACATCCGGGCCCCCCATGGGGCAACCCCGCTCCCGCAGCCACCGAAGCCGGCCCAGGTCCCCCGAGCACGCTGCAGCCGCTGCCGTGCTCTCCTGAAGTTGAAAGCTCCTCCCGCCATTACTGATAGGCAACAGCCACTCCATCTTGGCCACAGCATCTGGGGTTGCCGACTCGGCGGCCGCATCCAGAATCCAGCTCTGCTCTGCCGGGTCGACGGCCAAAGCGCCGAACACCGCCTGCAGCCCCGCCAGGTCGCAATGCCTGGCCGCGGCCTTGAGCACCTGCCAGCATTCCACCAGCCCCGGGCAATGGCTTAGCAGCCAGCCCAGCAGCTGCGGGTGGCCGCCGTCACCGCAGCCAGGCCCGGGTTGGCTTTGCGTGGCACATGCAACCAGGCCCAGGCGTGGTCATAACTTTGCAGCAGCTCCGGGAAAATGCTCGGCTGCAGCAGCGCGAGCGCCACCTCCAGGTTGACCTCGCTGCCGCTGGCGGCGGCCGTGCACAGCAGCTGCAGCTTGTGCCAGAAGGGCAGCTGCCGTACGTGCTGCCGCCCTGCCTCCACGGCCCAGGGCACGGCGTGCGGCGGCAGCGGATGGGACAGGGAGGCGGTGCAGTTATGCGGGCCGCTGAGGCCGGCGGCTGCGTCTGGGGACACCAGGCGGCCGCTGAGGGCACGCTCGTTGGGGGCCAGCAGGGACAGGATGTGCAGCTGCAGGGCTGTCGGTAGATCGCCATGCAGGCCTTTGCCGCTGCGCTTGCTGCCTCTCTCCATAGCTATGATGGCGTGTTACATGGTGGGTCTTAGGCTCTTAACAGGCCGGCCAGGTCTCCTGCGCAATGCGGGAAGGAGCAAGGAGGCACGAGCAACGCGGTTCAGCCGGTGACAGCTGCGTATGCAACCGCTGCGGGTGGTCAACAGGTATTTGACGCTTGTCGCAGCACCAACGCAATGGTACGCAGAGTATTGGTGATAACAACTGCGAACGGTCAACTGACCGTGCCGCTCTACGCAGCGCCACTAAGTGAGTCAACTGCACGCATGACATTTATACCTTCAACTGGTAGCGGAACTTACTTGCGCGTCCTGGTGAGGTTGAGTCTCGAAAGCGCTGGTGATGAACATAATTAACGACAGACGGTGGGTCTCGGACCTGAAGTAAACCTCAATGCTTTGCCAAGAGCATGACTACCGTCTGTATATCCTTGCCGCGAGGCTCGTGGGCATCGGCCGCCTTGGTTTGCCATCGGGGCCCGTGTGCTAGGCACAGGCGCATGCAGCAGCTGGTAGATATGAAGTGTTCTTACCATATGCAGCATACGAGGTGCAGTATTGTTAAGTGTCTAATGCCAGCTGAACTCAGGGATTACAGTCAGGTACGCAAATGGGCAGGCTCGGCAGCCTGGTAAAACTGAATCGGGTGCAGAAGGGAGGGCAGTGCTGCAGGCCGCATCCCTGAGCAGGTCACGGCCTAACAGCGACTGCAGAGATTTAGATTCTGCACGCACAGGACGCACAATGGACGGCACTGCACGGCACGTGTTCAGCCGGTTTCGGAATCAAGGGGGCATCAAGAGACCGCCAGGCACAACCGACACCAACGGTTTTCGTGGTACAGTTTCCAACTGTTTCCAATGTTGCAGCTTGCAACCAGTGGTAGCCAATATCTGTACAGACAACGTCCATGGCCCTATTGCTGCGCAGGTAGGCCAAACACTTACAGGCTCGCGCATACTAAAGTGTCCAAACCAAATACGATCTCTCTACGCAGACGCCTAGAGCACAGGGTGTTTGCTCAGTTCCCTTACCCGCACAGGCTACACCTAAGCACACAGTCGCTGCAGGCCACCAGTACGCTACCTACCCACGACAGCGCACACCCCACACGTAACTCTCACTCACGGACCCGATCTAAGGGACCTCGCCATGTGTGGCCGCTCCACACGTGGCGGACAGGCTGTAGCAGTGAGTGCGGGCCCCCTGTCCCGTCACTTTGGCTCCACCGAAACAGCAACGTTATTTGCACCCACCTGCCCACCCGGTGCACCACGCACGGCTACAGCCATCACGCACGACACGACACGACATGAAACGGCACGCACGACAGCGGCAGGCCCCTGCCCCTTCCTGACGCCACCCAGCGCCCTACTGCGGCCACGAACGTCAATCCCTACTGTACCACCTTGCACACCAACGCCTCAGGCAGTGCGGGAGCAGCATGTCACATCGTTGTTGGTTGTGGTCAAGACAGGTGCACTCACTACATGCGGGCGCACACAGGGAGAAACCACCAACCGCCATATTTGCGACTCCTTTAAATGCTTCAATGTTCACCCTGTGCAGCGCCTGATGCTGCATGCACATACAATCACGTGCAATCTGCGGCTGACCCCAAGCCGCACATGATTAGCCAGCCATCTGATGCCATCTAAGAGATGCAGGTTTCGTGCATGGTGAGGTAGCGCCTGGATGAGAGTGAACAGGCGCACCGCCCAAACAGTGTAGCGCTGACCATCTCTCCTTGCTCCCCCCGTTGCTACAAGCCTACAACCTGGGACCCGCCCGTGCCCCTCCGCCCACCCCATCCCTTTCTCCCTCTACTCTCCACCCCAGGCGGTCAGGCTTCCTCCCCAGGTGCCGCTTCCGTCCCCACCAGGCCCAGCAGCCAGTCCTTAATGCCGCTGTCAACACCTTTCCCCAACCTCGCCAAGGCCGCCGAGGCCTCCTGCATATCCCTGCGGCTGCCCACGGGCGGACCCTGCTCCATCAGCCAGTGCCGAGCCGCAGGCACAAAGCCACTCCAAGCCAACGCATTCGCCACAACGTTCCCCATCCGCAATGGCGCGCCCAAGCGCCGCAGCACAGTCAGCGTGCCCAGGTCACCCGCCGCCGCAGCAGATTCAAACACATCAGGGACCTCAGTCACGCACCACGGGTCCTGCTCCGCCAGCCACTCCAGCAGCACCTCGCAGCCACCGTGCACCGCCGCCACCATCACACCCCTGCCTGGCTGGAAACTCGGCCGCTGCTGCACCAGGTACTGCACGAGGCCTAGGTTACCTCTCTCCGCGGCCGCTTCGACCAGTCTGGATGTGCCCTCCCAGCCTCTTCGGCCCAGCCAGGGTTCCACGGTATTCCAGCCTCGCCACCCCTCCTCCACCAGCAGCTGCACCGCCTGCAGCAGCTCCCTGTTCTTCGCGGCCGTGGGTCTCTGGGGCCACACCTTCACCACTTCGCTAAGGTCCAGGCCCTCCGTGGTCACCCCCGCCTCGCACGCCAGCCACCGGACCATGGCCAGGCTGCCCGTCCTAGCTGCAAGCCGGTAGACCTCAGGGTACAACGCCACACCGGCATTGCGCACGAGTTGCACCATTAAAACGCTGCCCGATTCCACGGCTGCATGAGCTATGCCTGAGGGCACGGCCCCCGGGCCCAGCACCGACAGCGCGTGCTGCACCATCTCCACACGCCCCTTCCGGGCAGCTGCCACCGCCATGCGCTCCCAGTGCCAGGCTCGCAACGGGCCCTGCCGTTGCTGTTGCAGCCAGCCCACCTTGGTCAGCCCGTCAGCACTCATGGCAGCGGCCTCTAGCAGGCACCCCCAGCCGCTTTCGCCCTCATCTTCCATGTCCACCCACTGATCCTCATCCTCAGTGTCATTGTCGCTGTCCACCGCCCGCGGCAGCTCGCAACCCGCCTCGTCCACCAGCCACTGCGCCACGGCCAGATCCGCATGCTGCAGCGCGTTCCAAAGCACATCCAGGCCCCCATGGGGCAACCCCGCTCTCGCAATAACTGCAGCCGGCCCAGGTCCCCCGTACGGGCTGCAGCTGCTGCTGTGCTCTCCTGCAAATACAACCACCTCCCGCTGATATGCATCAGCCACTCCATCTTGGCCACAGCGTCTGGGGTGGCCGACTCGGCAGCCGCCGCCAGGATCGAGTCCAGCCCAGCCGAGTCGACAGACAAAGCGCTACAGGTCGCCTGCAGCCCTGCCAGGTCGCAGTGCCTGGCCGTGGCCGTCAGCACCTGCCAGCATTCCACCAGCCCCGGGCAGTGGGTTAGCAGCCAGCCCAGCAGCTGCGGGTGGCCTGCCGTCACCGCAGCCACACCGGGATTGGCTTCGGGTGTGACGTGATTAGAGGCCCACATGGTCTGTTGTACGTTGTGTGCGTGAAGCAGCTCCGGGAAGATGCTCGGCTGCAGCAGCGCCAGCGCCACCTCCAGGTTGGCCTCGCTGCCGCTTGCGGCGGCCGTGCACAGCAGCTGCAGCTTGTGCCGGAAGGGCAGCTGCCGCACGTGCTGCTGGCCTGCCTCCACGGCCCAGGGCACGGCGTGCGGCGGCAGCGGATGGGACAGGGAGGCGGTGCAGTGCTGCGATCCGCTGAGGCCGGCGGCTGCGTCTGGGGACACCAGGCGGCCGCTGAGGGCGCGGTGGTTGGGGGGCAGCAGGGACAGGATGTGGTGCTGAAGGGCTGAGGGCAACTGGCGCATGCTGCAACTTTTGCTGTCGCTTTGCATGGCTTTCGCTACTGAAGCGTATCGGGATGCTTCAGCGGGGTTAGGCCTCCTACGCAATGAGGGGCAGGGCAGGGAGGAACAAGGGGTTTGCGGTTGCTGCAGCGGTTCCCGAGTGGCCGAGGTAGCCGACAGTTGTGACACTTGACGCAACGGCATATGCATGATTGCCTAGACAAGCGTTACGCGTATACCTTGTAGCTGTAGCGTAGTCTGTAGCGCATGCTCGTGAAGTCGTGCACACGACCGCTAGAAAGCGAGGAAACAGGCCAGGAAAAGGAAAGCAGAAAGCGCTAGCTGCTGAACGCCTCTTATAAAGAGACAATATATGTGAAACGTTTGTCTTCTGCTCTCGACCGGAGGCAGGATGTGTCTCTGAGCGAACGGCGACGCATATATGATTGCATGGAGCTGCATGGAGTCTATCGCGCGGGGCCCCCACCGTACAGCCTCGCACAAGTGCGTAGCAGGGTGCGGTGAGGGGAGAGGTACAAACGCAGAAGTGCATGTAGCTAGTGACCAGGGAAGCGACCCTGGTAGCGACTGAGCAACACTGAACACTGCGAAGCACGTGCCAGACAGGTGCACCCTTCATCGACAAGGGGCAGGTTGCTTGGGGCCCCGGACGCGGCACGTGCCACGAGGCCGACACACCGGCCCGCTCGGGCCTCCAAAACTCATTCGCTCCTTAGCAAGAGGGTTCAGCCCATTCCCAGTTGCAAAGCTGACACAGTATGTTGCATATGAGGGGCGGGGCCAGGGCGGGGCAAGCCCGGGATGTGTGCGACTGTGAGGCCTTCAGCGAGTGCAGGAGAATGCACACCCGCCAGCTTGTCGCTATGTTGTGGATGCGGTGCGGAAAGTAGGCAAAATATGCCTTAAGCATGTCGCTGTGTGCTACGCGGAGGGGCCGGGGTGGAGGGGGAGGCGGCCCCGGGCCGGGTCCCACGGTGCGGGCCGATCCGGGGCCGGGGTGGAGGGGGAGGCGGCCCCGGATCGGCCCCCACCGTGGGACCCGGCCCGGGGCCGCCTCCCCCCCCCGGCCCCTCCGCGCGTCCTCCAGGGCCCTCCCGGGCCTCCCCGCACCCCGCACGGCCCCGCCCACCCTTGCCACATGTCGGCGACTTGTTGAGGCGTGTTGGGGCCCGGGGAAGCGGCCCCGGACAGGCCCGCACCGTGGGACCCGGCCCGGGGCCGCCTCCCCCTCCACCCCGGCCCCTCCGAGTGAAATGCACAATGGCTACCCTCCCCTACTGTTATGCTTTAAATCCTCACGTCACTTCCAGACGTGTGGCCTGTAGTAGCTCTTTTCGGCAAGGCCTGTTCTTCTGCATTCCGCCGTCGGCACGCTCACCCAAATGGCCGTCAGAGCCGAGAGCAAGTGGGGTCTGCATCAGAGGACGCAACGCACGTTGGGAGGCACACGAATGGCACGTGTTGCTGTCACGGTCCAGCGTGGCCGAGCGGCACGGTGTCGCCGGCACGTGTCATACAGTTACGTCGACAGGGCTGGCATCTTATTTAGTTTTCACTATACATTCCAGTTTCCAGCTGAGGAAAATTTTGAAGGGATTTAATTGCAAGCGACCAAAGTTTGCCCACTACTCATGGCTAAATAATTGCCGGTTCACTATTTATCCCACATGCCGAGGCGCTATTTAGTGGGGCCTGCCGGGCCCCTCCCCCACGCGCTGCTCTGCGGCCATGCCCCCTGGCCGTAACATGCTCCCATGTTGTCCACTCATTTAGCACATGCCTTCCTAGCGCACACCTGGCCGGTGTCGCTGCAAAAGAGCTACAGCGATGGTAAGTCAAGTACCAGGGAACAGAGCATGGGGGCGTTTCCGCAGTCATGCAACCGGATACCATAGGCGAGAAGTGCATTTTGGGGGCACGATGCCCGTACGGCGCAGGCAGCACTGTCAGGAAATTATTTCCCTGGCATCCGGGTGCAAATAATTCCGGGTTCACTAAAGACACGGCCCAAAGGGCCCGGCATTTAATCAGATCCGACGTATCGGCTTGGCGGAAGATGCCAGCACAGGTTACGAGTAGTTACAAACAGGCGTGTGTGCTGCACTTTATCGTAGATTTGGAGCGTGATATGATTCTTTATGTGCCAGCATATCCTTTGGAATGCGTTAATACGTTGGTGAATTGTGGGTTAAGCGAGCGTACACCTTAGGTGACGCATACCTTCCGGCCCCCTTCGTAGAGGTAGGGCCTATTACGCCATATTGCTTGTCTTGTAGCTTGAAGTAGGCCTTTCAAGGCATGTATCGTTGATATTATGGGCTATAAAGGGCCAGAACACGTGTGAGGTTCGAGGTCGGACAGGAAGCCGTACACTCGTTGCTGGTGAAAACGACGCAGAGCACTGAGCAAGGTGCTCTGCTCGTTCCTCTTAGCGGATTACAGTGCTACTTCTGTAAAGCCACGAACGGGATATATTGGAGCCTGCCGCGGTGTCTCTTCAGCTTAGCTGGTGAGTCTGCCCCCGTCTGTGACAACACGCGCTATGCCGCTACCTGTCTGCCTCGGATCGGTGAAAGGCCTGGCCCGCCCTAACCGCTCCTCGTTTCCTGCGAAATAGCTATTAAACAGGGTGCAAGGCGATCGCTCTGGGTCTCTGGGGAGACAGTGCAGTCGCTAACACCGCTTGTTTGCTTGCTTGCGCAGAAGTCTAGGCGCCCTCAGCGCCTATTGAACGCCTTCACCATCGCAGCTTGGCAGTGGCATACGTGCCGTCTGCCCCTGCACCACACCAACACGCACACGCTTTCTCCCTCTGCACCATCCTGGTCCGTGACATTCCAGCCGATATTTGAACCCAACGTCCCCATAACAAGCACAGCAGACAGCAGGAGCTGTCCGGTGGTACACAGCCAGCAAACGGTACCGTACTCAAAGCTACAACCCAACAGGTAGCCAATGGTCATTAAAGTCAGAAGTCTGCAACTTTGGTCTGCTCTGCAATGGCAGCGTCCATGGCGCCAGGCGGCGCCATTGCTGCACATGCAGCCGTACGGCTCGCGCTGCGATGCACATGTCAAACCACCAACCACCTTCCTACCCAAGCGCCTGATGCACAGCGGGGGTTGGTCCTTCCACAAAGTCAGCACACTACGGTATCCCTCCAGGCCGCTAGCACCCCACTTAGCCAAGACAGCGCACACCCCACACGCGCTCCGCGCCAGTCCTGCCAGCGCTCGCCAAGTGGGTTAACTTCCACACGACAGACGGCCTGTGTTCAACTGTGTGGGTCACTTGCACCATCATTGTAGCTTCACCAAACAAGCACCGTCCGCACCCGCCGCCCGCCCGGAGCACCACAGCTCCAGCGCTTGCCACCAAGATGCATGGCAGCAGGCACACCAAGCTGCACTCTGCAACCCAAACGGGAGCCATGTCTGCATTCTGCCGACATAATAGACGACAAAGAGGACAACTGCCAATGGCTCGCATCTGACAGCCGGCCGGCGGTCATACACCCCGCGGCTGTCGTGGTCCGCTGCTCCTGCCCGCCGCCTTGCCCGTTGCCTCCGTGTAGCAGGGTGCCATGGCGCAAGCTGCCTGCGTCTTCTATGCCACGCCCTGCACTCCCTGCAGCCCGGCGGGGTCCGTGCCGCAGCACAGCACCTCCTCCGCCTCCCCGGCCATGGCCATGGCTGTGCGCGCTTTGCAGCCAACATGGCACGAAATTCCACTGTGCCACACTGTGATGAGGCACAATTCGTCTGTTGCTGGCAGCGTGTGCGTTTGCTCAGGGTTGGCTGCCGCTGATCAGACCGCCGCAGCAAGTCCGAGAAAAACGAGCGCAGCACCTCTTTTCGCACTGGTACGGCGCATACGGCCTTGGTGCTGATGCACCCGGAGTTGCGTTCAGGCGTCCCCAGCCTCGACACCCCAGGCCGCCCGCCCCCCACCAAGAACGTACGGCTCGGCCTGTGGCCCACGTGTGTAGAACCCGTGTGCGCTCTGCGGTTACCCACACGTGCGGGGGTTCTACTGGTGTGCAAGGGAGGGCTTACTTCTTTCCAAAACCCTAACCTTTGATCCCTGGGCCCCGCAGAGGACGCCACGCCACCGTTTGCCCCACGCACCACTAGGCGTACACGGCGGGGTCCTTGAGGCGGAAGTCCGCCACGAGGTCCACAACCTTGAGGTCGCGGGGCAGCTTCTTATTGATCTCCTGCACGGGGGCCAATGGACAAACAACATGGAAACATGCTGCCACCGCCCACCGGCCCCGTTGCGAAGGCCCAAATCGGCTCCTAGTGCCCTACATTCGCGCCACGGCGGACGGTGAAGCATGGTCCGGCAGGACACGGCCACATGGCAGCAGGCTGCCCGCAAGCCCGCAGCAAACGTCCTTGCTTCATGGCTGCAACCCATGTTGCGCCCACGGCAAATCCCGGTCGCCGCTCCAAGCTGTTACGCACAGGCCACCACTTGTGCGGGTGGAGGTGTTTGCGGGCTTGCACGGCAGCAGTGAACCGCGCGACGGCCTGCCGCGCTCTGCGCTGCTAGCTGCTGCTGCTCGCTATCCATGCTACCGGCCTCACCCCGCCTCGGTTGATTGGTCCATCCTAACTGCTCCGACTTGCACGCGACCGCCCTCCTCCCACCACCGCCACCACGGCCCGCTATGCTGGTTTTCTGCTGCTTCTGCTGTTCCTTATCTGTTCATGCTCCCTCCTCGCCCCGAGAGGGTGGTTGCCCCAGCCCGACCGCTTCCCGCTCGCTCGCGTCCGACCTCCTACTGCCTCCGCCACCGCCACCACGGACGCCTCCTCCAAGGCCATCCAGCATGGCCGCCGCTGCTTCCACTGCTCCTGCTGCTGCTGCTGCTCCTGCTGCTGCCACCGCTGTCAGCACAGCAGCTGTGCCTCCCAGCCCAGGGGGGGCACAATTAGACTGCCTGCCCACCAGCGCGCCCACTTGCATCGTGGCCTGTCGGTGGGCATGCCACAAGCGTGTTGGCGCGGCAGGGAAATGCAACCTCGTGCCAGGTGGTATGATTGCAAGGGATGGCGGCAGTGAATAGCCAGGAGGACACGGGACCACGCACGTTGCTTGCAGTTGGACGTGCGTCACCATGCGCTCGTGCCATACACATAGCTTAACTGCACCCCTTCCATTCCCATTCCTACGCCTCCCGCTTCCCGCCCCACACTCCGAAGCTGTCCCCGCTGCAGCGCACCATACGTTACCTAAAGAAGCAACCGCCAAAGGCAAACACCAGCAGCAGGCCGTGCCCTCCGCTGCCCGCCCTCCGAGTTAGGGCCGTACCCCACCTCTCGACCGCTGTACGCCATGCCCTGTCCGTGCAGCAGGCCCAGCCGGCGGTGCCATCGCCGATCAGGCGCTCCGCCCCAATGTGTTGTACATGCGCGATGCTGACAAACCCCGAGAGGCCGTCCATGCGCTGGTCTTGCAAGGACAACAGGTTGCCGGGAGCACCTCGCCTCGTTTGCACTTGTAGCGAATTTACTGTAGGAAGGCCCGCCCAAGTATGCTGCTGCGCAGAGCAGGCTGCCGCGCTTCATAGCCAGACGTTGGGCCTCTGCTGAAGAGGTTGCGGTTAGCCTGTTCCTTATGCGCCTCGACCGTATGTGCAACCGCAAGAAGCGCATGACAGCTTGAACCAGCTGTATGTTCATTGGTAGCCGTGCTTGCTAAGATAGGGCTGTTGTGAAGCAAGGAAGGGGCCGACCAGCCAGAATGGAGCAGCCGCAAGGCCGCAAACGAAACGTGTCTTCAGGTTTGGCCGGCACCACAAGTTCAAAAAGGGTTGTCATGTCGCGCATAACACTAAACTCCTTTCAGAAGACCTACAGCGCGTTCCTGGACGATCCCGAGCTTACCTTTATACGCAAGAGCTGCACGTGGTTCCCTATTCCTGGTATCGCCGATCTTCCCGCCGATCTGCTGCTATCAATCGCGAAAGGCCACCTCGTAGCCCACGACTACCTGTTGCAACCTCCAACGCTGGAGGCCCCACGCTACCTTCCGGTGGGTAGGCAGTTGCTGCAACTTTCCATGCAAAACGGAGTTGAAACTGATCTTGGCTTCGTGCCAGCTCCACAGGCTTGGGAGATAATAAGTAAGCTCCTGGCCGTGCAACCCGGGGGCGGGGGGAAGGAGGTGTGCATGGCGCTTGCTCCTGGGTATGACAACTTGCTAGGCTCCGACGACGAGGAGGCCGGGCAGGCGCGCGATGGGGGCGGGTTCGACAGCGAGGAGTGGGACGGATGGTACGGGGACGGTCACCGCACTGCGCACGCCTACGAGGCACCCCTGGCTGGCGAATACGCAGGCGGTGAGCGTCATGAGGGGACGAGTGCTAGGTTCAGCACGTGTTGTTGCATGGTGCGCCTATGTGCCACAGCACACTGATACTATCGGTGCGGAGCTGGACTGTGATATGGCTGGGTCCTGCCCATCGTCCCGGCAGCCCCCACGGGCACGGAACTGGTGTGGTATGAAAACTTACCGTGCTTCAATGCTGACTGTCATACCCCTCTTCCCACAGGCAGGGCGGAGTTCGTGTTGTTGAGGACTCTCACCGAGGTCACGCTTCCACTCTTGCATGGTCTCGAGCTCGTCAGCCAGCCGAAAGGGGCAATCCCCGTTCTCGTTGGGGAAGTGAAAACGGCCGCGGCGTTCGACCAGCACATCTGGCAGCCGCTGGCGGGCGCTTTGGAGCTGATGAACAGGAGCGCAGCTCCGCCGGATTCGATGTGGTGGGTCCCTTTCCTATCTACGCTGCCTTTGCATTCTGTTTTCCCCTTGGCACGCACGCGCAATATGAGCTAGTTAGGGGTAACAACACAGAGCATGTTGTAGCTGATGGCAGGTAGGTAGGGTTCCTTGCCCCGCGCTACCTGTTTGCTGTTGGCGTACCGTACACGAACACTGGAATGATGACGCCCATGGCGTTCGTCCACGCACCTGATCCCGCTGGCCAGGGTGTTCCTCACGGACATCGAGCAGTGGCACTTTGTCCGGGTGGACAGGGTGTCTGGCGGCGGCGCGGCTGCAGGCACGGGCGGCACGGCTGCAGGCGCCGCAGCGGCTGGGCCACGCTACCGCTTCACGCGGGTACGTGTGACGAAGCATACTCGCTTGGCCGTTGGACCCACCAACGTGCAGTCATGCCAAACGTTGATATAGGCACGCTAGGAGCTGTAATTGCAGAGTGCTCGTTCTCCGCGCGCTGTGTCTTGTGGAGCTCTTCCTCACCGCCTTTGTTTGCCTGATCTACTGATGCCGCAGTACGACTCTGTGTCGATCTCCATCGCCAAAGCAAGTGGTGGCTACCTGCAGGTACGTTGCACCTCATACTGGCGTGTTGGCCTCCCAGCAATTGTGCAGAGCAATTTGCACTTCGTGTTGCTACCATGGAGTTCTTGTCAACGGCCTCCATTGTCACTGCGCGTGCAGCTGCTGGCCATCCTGCACCACATCATCTTCCCGAAACAGCAGCTTGCAGACTTGCCGGGCCGCATTGCGAAGAGTAGGATGGTGCTGGAGACGCGCTCGAAGAAGTGGGTGAAGGAATCGCAGGCTGAGGCGCAGACGCTGGTAAGGCATTCGGCCAGGCCGTACAGTGCATGAAGGGGTCTGCCGGGTGCATTCATGTAAACACATGCTGTACACCTCCCGTGCATCCACCAGCACGTGCGTGCTTTTGCCCACCCCCCAAGAAACTGTAATTGTGGGCTTGTGGACTCCGGGTGTATTGAGGCCTTGATGAAAAGATTTCGGCAATCGGATGGCACCCCCAGAAAGGTACTGGCCTGCCGTGGGCAGCACGCACGACGTTGCGCCCCGTCCAGGGGAAATCACTATGCAACCTACGCCACACTGAGTAGAGCATTGTATGCCCTCGCCTGACTTGCAGATGGATAAGCAGCAGCTAGCGGCAGCCAAGGTGAAGGCGGAGGCGGAGGCGGCCAGGCTGGGGGCGGAGTTGGAGGCGGCCAAGGAGAGGGAGGCCAGGCTGGTGGAGGAGTTGGCGGAGGCGAGGGCGGCCCTGGCAAAAGTGCAGCAGGCGCCGCAGGGACAGGGAGGCTGAGGGATGGCTGGCCAAGGCGACGGTACAGCATGGCACTTGTGTCTGCGTTTTTATGCTTGCCGCGCACGTGGATGGCATGAACGTGTGGACCTGTGCGTGGGGCAGAGTCATCCGGACGTGCCCAGCACCATGAGGGGCTGAAGCGCCTGACCGGGATGGGCATATACAAACGGCGGAGGGGCCGGCCCAGGCGAAGGCGGGGGCAGCCCAGGCGGGGGCCAGGGCGGGGGCGGGGGCAGAGTCATGTGAATGGGCCGGACATGCGCAGTGCGATAAGGGGCTGAAGCGGGATGGACACATGCCAACGGGTCCGTTGGCATACCGTATGTAGACGGCTTGAAGTTGGTGCGTTGGCAGTTCCTCGGCATGGCGGTCGCCGGATGGCCATGGCCACCATACGCTTGACATGGTGCTGCCGCGTAAATCGGGGACTGTTGATCACTCTTTTTCCTGAGGTGTGTCCCGTGTCTGTAACAATTTGACAGCTGGAACGGTCATGTGTGGCGGGACATGGCGCACGTGGTATTGGCGTGCACTGTGATGTGGCATGAACGGGCACTGATGAAGGCATGCCAGGAGGGCTGCGACACCACACACATCGATGCGACTTTCTCTGACAGTTACATTCCCCAGCTTTCAGGCGGCAAACGTGTACACACAAAAACAGCACACGGACATCGGCAGCAATCAGGGGGGAAATCCCAAAATCATGAAGCTTGTCGCCACAACAACAACATACGTTTTTCAGGGGGGAAGCGTTTGCTTCCCCCTGACCCCCACGTGTTTCTCACCAGGGCTCGTAAAATGCACAGCGTGCAGGAGCCATAAAACCTGTATCCCCAGGAGCACGTATAGTGCATGCTCAGCGGTACAAAACAAGGAGTGTCAGCTTTGCAAGAGCTGAGAAAATTGGCTGAGCCTTCTTGCTCAGGGGCGTCTGAAGTTTCAGTGCCAAATCCCACGGGTGGGCCCAGAGTGGCAGTGCCTCCGCCTCGTGCCACGTGCCAACCCGCCTCTTGCCGGGAGTGTTGCCGAAATGCAAGTGCACCTGGCCGCGAAGGGTTGTTATCTTGTTAATGTCATGAAGGGCCGGAAAGATGCTGTGGCATGTGCAAAGCACGATTTCCACATCCGAGTTGCTGACGACATGCTTTATATGTTTGCCGCACGTTTGCGGCAGCCAGCAACCTGGCCACCGTTTATAGCATTCTAGCAGCTCAATTTGATATGTTACAAGTCTTGACCATCGCTTTGCGCCCGCAGGACGAGCGCATGTTCCAGCGTAGTATCCTTGCAAGTGCGCTTCGCGCCAGGGGCTCAGCCCTAAACATGTGCCAAATCCCACGAGCTGGCCCAGAGCAGGGCGGGCCCAGTGCCAACGTGCCTCGTGCTGAGACAGGTCAAGTGCACCTGGCCGCGAAAGTAACACACTGTCATGCAGGGCTTTATAGCTGCAGCGGCATGCGCAAAGTATGGACTGTCCGTCCGGTCGCTGATGACATGCCATGAATGTTTATCGCAAGTTTGCGCCTCATTTTGTTGCATGCACCGTTTTCCCGCTTGCGTACGGCCGAATCCGGACACATGCGCCGTACGTGAGTGACCCCCAAAGCGCCTTCCAACGCAGGGTACGCCCCCTCCGAGCGAGGGAGGCGGCTAGCACTGTGTGGCAACACCTTGTCACGCACAGAACCAAAGCGAAGCGATGCCACCTGGGATGCACGTGCGGCACCCGCTTTGCCCAAACGCAGGCTCGTTTCAAGCATGCACCAGGGGCCAAATGACAAGCTACCAGCAGGTCGTGCGCAGCACTTACGACACAGCGCAACAACAGTAAGGCACACTACCCCATTGGCGAGACACCCGCCGTCCATCCATCCTTGCTCAATTACTCGTTCCTGCGTACCAACAGGCCGGAATCCAACGCCCACCCCATCCCTCCCCAACGTTTTGCCACAGGCGGTCAGGCCTCCTCTCCACGTGCCGCTTCCGTCCTCACCAGGCCCAGCAGCCAGTCCTTTACGCCCCTGCTGTGGTCTGCTGCCCCAAACCAGCACAAGGCCTGCACTTCCTCGTGACTGCCCACAGGCGCCCACTAGCCAGTGCAGAGCCGCAGTCGAAGTGCGTCCGCACGCCGCTGCCCTTGTCACCACGGCCGCTGCCCCCCACGTCACGCCCCGACGCCGCAGCGTAGCCAGCGTGCCCAGGTCTCCCACCCGCAGCGGCGGGAAAAACGTACGGCGAGGTGCCCAGCATCATGCACCCCGAGTGCAGCCCCACCAGCCACTCCAGCAGCGCCTCGCAGCCGGCCTCGGCCGCCGCCACCAGCACCGCACCCCAGTCCAGCTGGTAGCCCCGCTGGTACCCCGGCCGCTGATGCACCAGGTACTGCACCAGGGCCAGGTCGCCTCGCTTCGCAGCCGCTTGACCCAGCCTGGCTGTGCCCTCCCGGCCTCGCCACCCCGCCTCCTCCACCAGCAGCTGCACCGCCTGCAGCAGCTCCCTGTTCTTCGCGGCCGTGGGTCTCTGGGGCCACACCTTCACCACTTCGCTAAGGTCCAGGCCCTCCGTGGTCACCCCCGCCTCGCACGCCAGCCACCGGACCATGGCCAGGCTGCCCGTCCTAGCTGCCAGCCGGTAGACCTCAGGGTACAACGCCACACCGGCATTGCGCACGAGCTGCACCATTGGCACGCTACCCGATTCCACGGCTGCATGAGCTATGCCTGAGGGCACGGCCCCCGGTCCAACCACCGACAGCGCGTGTTGCACCATCTCCACACGCCCCTTCTCGGCAGCTGCCACCGCCATGCGCTCCCAGTGCCAGGCTCGCAACGGGCCCTGCCGTTGCTGTTGCAGCCAGCCCACCTTGGCCAGCCCGTCAGCACTCATGGTAGCGGCCTCTAGCAGGCACCCCCAGCCCCATTCGCGCTCATCTTCCATATACTACCACTGATCCTCATCCTCATCCTCAGTGTTATTGTAGCTGTCCACCGCCGGCGGCAGCTCGCAACCCGCCTCGTCCACCAGCCACTGCGCCACGGCCAGGTCCGCATGCTGCAGCGCGTTCCAAAGCACATTCAGGCCCCCCAGGGGGCAACCCCGCTCTCGCAGCCGCTGCAGCCGGCCCAGGTCCCCAGAGCGTGCCACAGCCGTTGCCGTGTTCTCCTGCGGGGGCAACCTCTCCCTGCTGCTACTCAAAAGCCACTCCATCTTGGCCACAGCGTCTGGGGTAGCCGACTCCGCAGCCGCGTCCACAAGCCCGCCCCAGTACACGCTTTCCGGTTCGGCGGGCAGAGCGTTTAGTGTCGCCTGCAGCACCGCCAGGTTGCAATGCCTGGCCGCGGCATTGAGCACCTCCCAGCGTTCCACGAGCTCCGGGCAGTGGCTTAGCAGCCAGCCCAGCAGCTGCGGGTTGCCGGCTGTTACTGCAGCCACGCCGGGCGTAGCTGTGGGTAGGCACGTTTACAACGACCCCCGCACTGCCGCGACTTTTGAGCAGTCCGAAAAGATGCTCGGCTGCAGCAGCGCCAGCGCCACCTCCTGGTTCACCTCGCTCCCGCTGGCGGCGGCCGTGCACAGCAGCTGCAGCTTGTGCCGGAAGGGCAGCTGCCGCACGTGCTGCTGGCCTGCCTCCACCGCCGAGGGCACGGCGTGGGGCGGCAGCGGCTGGGACAGGGAGGCGGTGCAGTGATCCGGTCTGCTGAGGCCAGCAGCTGCGTCTGGGGACACCAGGCGGCCGCTGAGGGCGCGGTGGTTGGGGGGCAGCAGAGACAGGATGTGGTGCTGTAGGACTGAGGGCAGCTGGCGAATGCTGCCGCTTATGCTGTCGCCTTTCGTGGCTGTGAGGACTGGAGCGTATCGGGATTCTTTCGCGGGATTAGCCCTATTCTGCAGCGAGGGAACGAGCAGGGAGGGAGCAGAAGGTGCGCAGGCGTGCGTGGACAAGGCCGCAGCGCGGGGCCGCAGGTAGTCGACAGGCGGATAAGCACGCACTTGGCGCAGCGGCATTCCAAGTTGCTTGAACACGCTTGGCGCGTATACCTCGTTGCTGTCGCGTACCTTGGCGCGTTCGTTCGGACTCGTGAGGTCGGAACGCAGAGAGAAAGGCTGAAATCAGGGCATGCGTGGGCATGCTGAACGCGATGCATGAGGATGCATCATACTTTTGAATTATCCCTCTGCGCTGTGCAAGGAAAAAAGGGTTGTACGTGTTCCGAGTGCAGGGCCGGGCCAACAGCACAGCCCCCAGAGGCGGACCGGCATTGAGTGCCGTGACGTGTATGCTATACAGCTTACTGTACCGCAGGCCTACCCCTGTAGCATTTCTCTGCGTAGAAGCAATCCACCATTCGTATGCCTTGGTTTCATGTATGGAGACCCTTGAGCTCGTACACGGGTCGTTGCACCCGCGGAGGGGAGAACCCTCGCCGTGTACACTGACTGATTGAATTGCACGCCTTGGTAGCCAGACGTGGAGTGCACCGCAATGATCCTTGGAAGCATGGCACGTGTCACGCCAGACACCCAGGACTTGCCTCGACCTCGCGGGCTGTTGCAGGGTTAGTTGCTTGTGAACCGGTGAATCCCTTGCCCAGCCCCCTGCACTTCTCCGCCCGCGCCCGCCCAGCACCTGTGAGCACCCGTTGCAAGTAGTGTCGTGCGTGCCCATACTGCTGCTCATTGTGTGCAGGCAGGTGCAGGTACCGGTAAGGCA